>PVIU01006740.1:0-98666 GCA_004026605.1 Ondatra zibethicus
GATGCTATGGCGCAGTGTGATGCTATGGCGCAGCGGGATGCTACAGTGCAGTGGGATGCTATGGCGCAGTGTGATGCTATGGCGCAGTGGGATGCTGCAGAGGCTTTCTGCTGTTCGTCTGGTTCTCAAAGTGGGAGAGGATCCCTGCCTCAACCAAAACGAATGTCGTCCCATTTGGTGGCAATTTCCTTCTGCACATCTGGGGAGGACGGGAGTATACAGGCTTCTTATTGTCAAGGTAGTAAGCGGGCCCAGAGCATTTACAAGTAGCATGATGCTACTACCAACCTACAGCACAAGGAGCAGACCTGTGTCTCGAAGCCACCGCCCAACTAAGGAATCTGTGTGGGTAATTTTTATTTTTTATTATTTATTTATTTATTTGTTTTGCTGTCAACTTGACACAACTAGAGTCACCTAAGAGGGAAGCCCAAGTAAGAAGATGTCTCCATAAGATTGGCCTGTAGGCAAACCTATGGGGTATTGTTTTATTAATGATCTATTTGGGAGGGTCCAGTAGATTATGAGAGGTGTCACCCTTGCAAAGGGGGCTGTATGAGCTGGGAGCAAGCCAGGGAACAGCAGCATTATTCCTGTTTCTGCTTTAGTTCCTGCCTTGACTTCCCTTAAAGATAGACGGGGACATGGACGTATTAGCCAAATAAACCCTTCACTCCAACTTGTGTTCAGTTATGGCGTTGGTTATCAACGCAATGGAAAGTAAAGGAAGCCAGAGCCCAATGCTGAGGCTTCACCCTGGAAGGAGCCAAAGGGTGGTAATTCATCAGTGCTTCCAGGGTTTCCTGGGGTTGACACAAGGACCAAAGATGTAGCCTTGAAGGGACCTCTGGAGACACTTTGTAGCAGAAGGGCTCACTAGATGGTTACAGCCAATCCCTCCCACACTGTGAGCCTGGAGAGCCAATGGCCTCTAGAGTCTGTGAACTGGGACACAGTCCAGTCTTCGAGGTCACCTCCATAACACACCCAGAGCCTGACCCTTGGTAGAGCTTACAAAGGAGTGTAATTACTCCGTGCCCACCACCCCCAAGCAAAGTGGGGATGCATGACACTCTAGTTAAGAACATGCTAATCCTTTCTCTCACCCTCAGCTTTCTGAGGCCAGCCAGCCACATCAGAGCCAGGATACACTCAGGCCAGGTACTAGGCAGCCTGGCCAACACTCTCAGTGGTTCCTACTTGTTGGTGATGCCTCTCTGGTGAAGTGGGAGGACAGCTAGCATGGGCAAGGGTTTGGGTCTAATGGAAGGGTCAGGAAGGACGGTGGGGCTGCCTCTACACTGGAGTGGAAAGGGTGTTCAGGAGAGAGACCGGCCTTGGTGGGAATGGGCGGCTTTTGTTTTCCACAGGGGAAGAAGGCCAAACTGCAATTCTTAGTTTTCAAGTTGCATCCTCTGCCAAGTTGGCCTCCCCAGCTCCTGCTGGGATGGAAAGTCCACCCAAACTGGTCCCTTCCCCCGCCTTTGTGCTAACATGAAACCTGCCTTTGTCTCGCTGACAAAGCAGTCTGGGTAGAGACCTGACCTCAGGAGAGGAGACCTACTTCCTGCCCATGGCATTGGCCTGGGGAATAGCTGAGAGGTGGGCTCAGGAGGGATGGGCCAGAGGTCCCGGGACCCCTGGGAATCTCAAGCTGGAAGCGGGCACAAGGACAAAGGGGCTAGGCCCTGAGAGCAGCATTTTGCATGAATTCTTGCTGGAAAAGAATTACGTAACCACAAAGGCTTTTAAGGGCTGGGGAGAGGGTTAGGCTCAAGTTCTCTGCCTTGGGAAGTTTCCAGAGCTGACTTTTGCCTTTCATCTAGAAGAAAGCTGCGGCTTACTGCTCTCCTCTTTCTTAAAGTCTGACTGAACTTGAACATTCTTGGTTTTTCAGTAAAGGCAGCAAGAGGAGAGTCGGGGGCCCTGCCTTTGGGGGTTCCATTCTGGAATGACCAAGACTCTCCTCTTGCTTCCTTTACTGAGTCTATTCTGTGCCCAGGAATTGAACTTTGTGAAGCAGATTCCCTGTCTTATTTAACAGATGTGGAAACAGAGGTTCAGGGGAGGGGGGAGGCTGGGAACAGGGATTAAAGTCATGGGGCTGAAGAGGGTTGAGTCCAGAGCACGTGCTTTTACAGCCCTGAGTTTTGGCTGTTGCAGCTGGCACATGGGGTTCTCTCCAGCGGGGGAAAATTCCAGTGTGGTTGATGTTATCCCAGTGGAGGGATTAAAAATGTTAGGTTTCTGTCTTTTTTTTTTTTTTTTTTTTTTTGGCAAAGGAGTTTCCCAGCAGAGGGGGCCTAGCAAACACAGCTATCCCAATGCTCAACCCAGTTGAGCTGATAGTTTCTGAGAACCTACCGACTGTGAGGAAGGGACCCAAGAAAGGAAGAAGATGGGGAGCTCTCCAACCCATGGGTACTGAGACTAGAGTGACTGTCCGTGTGCCCATCACCCGTGTGTAATGTGTAGCAAGTGAGCAATGGCCCTCAGCAACCTGTCAGACATACACAGTCCTCATGGGCACCATCATTACAGTACCGGTCTCATCTCTAATTTACAAGACAGGAAATCAAACATGCTCTTGAATCATTTACCAAGGTTAGGGTTGTGTGTCACCCAGGGTGCCAAAGTTGGAAGTGACTCCAGCATGAAGCTTGGAGCCAACCACCCCTTTGTTGGCATCCCGGGTCTGCCAACCATGCATGCCATTTGTGGTTTCTCGGGGCCCTAGTTCCTCCTTTGTAACAGGGGCGTGGTACTGATTCCCTGTAGGGAATGAACTGGGGTGACTGGTGTGAAGCACTCAGCCCAACGGTGGTATCCAGTGACAGCTGTAAGTGGCAGTTGGTGAAGCCTGGAGCAAGTTCTGTTTCTGCATAATCCCTCTTTCTCACCTAAAGCCTTGGCATTACTCTTTGGTAGGGATGTGGGGGTGCTGGGGGTACACACAACTACAAGCCAAAACTGCACCGCACCCTCTACAGCAGCTGCTGTAACACCTGGCACTCAAGGTGCTTGGTAGGTTTTTGTACAATGACCCCAACATGTTCTGCCCTAATCCCTAGAGTCTGTGGACACGATGGGACAGTCCATGCCTTACATTACCGTGGATCAGCCTGGAAACCACATGAAACCTTCCAAGCAGACAGCTTTCTCTGACACAGAGGTCAGAAGGATCTGAAGTTTCTATGAAAATTTCTATGTCCCATCACTGGCTCCCTATAACGAGGAACGCAGGCAGTTTCCAGACGCTGGAGGGCCCCAGCTGAGAGCCATCAAGCAGAGTGTAGGGGACTGGTTCTACCACAGTGTGAGTAAGATTGGACAGGAGTTCTCTGGAACCTCCAGAGGAGGCAGGAGGCTGAGCCTGCTTAGCACCTTGACTTTGACCTTGTGAGGGTAAATAGGGAACCCAGCTGAGCTTGCCGAGGCTTCTGATCCACAGAAGTTTCAGGCAATAACAGCTGTTATATTGTGCTATTAAGCTGCTGGTAACGTGTGACACAGGAAATAGAAAACGAACACAGTGGTTATGCCAACGAGCTGCTGACTGTGAAAACCCCCCATGCTCTGGCTCCCACTCCAGCTGGGAGAAGCTGAGCATCCTAGATAGCAGGATCCTACCCAAGGTCTCACAGCTAGTTAGTGGCACATGCCCACTCTTAGTCACTCACTCTGCCCTTGGCTGAGATTCTTGTCAGTGGAGCTGTGCTGGTTAGTCTGGCATGAGTATGCCCATGTCAACTGAAAACAAACTGGAGCTACCCAGAAGAGAGAACTCAGTTGAGTAACTGCCTCCATCAGATTGGCCTGTGGCAGGGAACGTGTGTGAGTGGCATGTGCTTAATTGCTAATTGATGTGGAAGGGCTCAGCTCATTGTGGGTGGTGCCACCTCTGGGCAGGTGGTCTGGGCTGTATAAGAAAGCAAGCTGAGGGGGCTGGAGAGATGGCTCAGTGGTTAAGAGCACTGACTGCTCTTCCAGAGGACCCGGGTTCAATTCCCAGCACCCACATGGCAGCTCACAAGTGTCTGAAGATCCAGTTGCAGGGGATCTGACACCTTCACACCAATGCACATACAATAAAGTTAATAAAACCATAAAAAATATTAAAAAAAAAGAAAGAAAGCTGAGCAAGCCATGGTGAGCTAACAAGCAGCTTCCTCCACGGTCTAGCTTCGGTTCCTGTTTTATCTTCCCCTGATGAGAGACTGAGACAAAAAAAGTGTAATTGATGAACTAAACCCTTTCCTCTGAAAGCTGCTTTTTCACTGTGGTTTTTTTTTTTTAAATTTTATTTATTTATTATGTGTACAGTGCTCTGCCTGCATGTATCCCTGCAGGCCAGAAGAGGGTACCAAATCTCATTGCGATGGTTGTGAGCAACCATGTGGTTGCTGGGAACTGAACTCAGGACCTTTGGAAGAGCAGTCAGTGCTCTTAACCACTGAGCCATCTCTCCAGCCCCCTCACTGTGGTTTTTATCACAGCAATAGAAAAGTAAACAGGGAGAGAAACAATGCCCCACCCCCCTGTGTGAGAGGGAATAAGCTCTTGCACTCTTTTGGAGCTGTTCTTCAGCGGCCAGGCTTGCCCTGTCCAAGAGTGTGCACCTTACCTGGCAGAAACGGAATAATCCTCTGCTTAGGATCCTTCTGACCTCCTTCCATGGGGAACTTGTCCAACATCTGCATCTAAACAGGGAGGGAAGAGCAAAAACATTTCGCAATATAAAATACACATCATCTGACAACCTAAAGGGATAGGTGGAATTTGTGATTTGACATATTAGAAGTTCACTCTGTCCAGCTTTCCAGAAACCCGAGGCAATGGGGATGAGACTGGATCTGAGGCCCATGTGAAAGCAACTGTGTACATCCACAGCTTTCAAACCGTGAAAGCTCAAAGCTGCAAGAGGCCATTCTTAGTTTTTTTTTTTTTTAAGATTTATGTTAGACTATATGTGCATGTATATGCGTCTGTGCCACCTGCATGCAGGTGCCCTCAGAGGCCAGAAATGTCAGAGCCCCTGGAGCTGGATTTACAAACAGTTGTGAGCCATCTGGTGAGGGTTTTTAGAACCAAATTTGGGTTCTCTGCAAGCATGGGCAATACATGATCTTAACCACTGAGGCATCTCTACAGGCTACCATTCTTGGTGTTCCTAGAGAGTTTAAGCCACAGGACTTGAAATGTGAACAATAGCCTGACAACTCTGTGTCACAGACAGCGGGTCATTCTGAATTTCGAGAAGTGACAGGTGTGTTAAAATACCCTTCACCTGGTTAAGCCTATGCCTATGACATCATTCTATTCCTGAGCCACTCCAAAATCCCCGACCTGCTCAGCAGAGCCCAGTGCCTGGTGCTATGTAGCGTGCTAAGAGCCAGCCATGAAGACAAGCAGTCTCTAAAAGAGCCTGGGAAACAATCTGGTGACTGTGAAGTAGTGTATGAAACACCATGAAACAGGCAGGGAGAGAAGATAGAGTTGGGGGCATACCGTGAAAACCTGTATCTCCATGTCTTAGCTAGGGGTTTTATTGCTGTGAACAGACACAACAACTCGTTTAAAGAAAAAACATTTAACTAAGGTGGCTTACAGTTCAGAGGTTCAGTCTATTATCACAGTGGGGAGCACAACAGCATGCAGGCGGACATAGTGCTGGCTACATCTTGATCAGAAGGCAATAGAAGTAGACTACGTGTCACACTGAGTGAAATTTGAGCAAAAGAGATCACCTAGTCCGTCCCTACAGTGTGACAAACTTCCTCCAACAAGGCCATACCTACTTCAGCAAGGCCACACCTCCTAATAGTCCCACTACCTCTGGGGGCCATTTTCTTTCAAGCCACCACATTTGGAAATTTTAAGAAACAGAAGGGAAGCTGGGTGTGGTGGCACACACCTTTAATCTCAGAGCCAAGGCTAGTCTGCTCGACATAATGAGTTTCAGGACAGCCAGGGTTACGTAGTGAGACCTTGTAAAAAAATTAATTTTAGAAAAAGAAAGAAACTAATGAAATTTTTGGCTAGGTACTCAAAGTCACAAGGATCTGCCACCTAACTCTTGTGTGTTCCGATGTAACTTTAAGGGTCTTCTTTTTCGGTCCCCAATCATGAGAGCTTATCACTGCACTGCGTTATAATTAGGGCTGGGCTTGGCTGCCTGCAGCTATATCCCATGTTTCTGAACCAATGGTTGAATTGTACTTTCCCATCCCTCTGAAGCCGGCCACATCTAATGATCGATCAGCAGCACATGTTGCTTCAGGGTGGAGGTTTGCTGTTCTCTATTCCAGTCCCCCACCCCGCTCTCGTGACGGACTCACATTCCCTGCCATCTGTGGTCCTGTGGGGGTGGGGTGGGTCCAGAGCCTCAGCAACCCCACCCACATGGTCCAGCCCACGGCCTGGTTGCCCATGAGGGATTCAAGTTGCCCTGCTGTCTGGTGGGATTATTTGTTTTTGTTGTGCTTGTTTTTGTTTTTTTGAGACAGAGTCTCACTATACTGGAGCTAACTAGCCTCCAGCTTGTAACCAAAGCTGGCCTCAAACTCACAGATACCTGCTTGCCTCTGCCTCCTGAGTGCTAGGATTAGAGGTGCATGTTGCCATCACCACTACCACCACCGTCACCACGCCTGGGTCAATAATGTAGGTGACAGTCCTCCCCCCTTTTCTTTGGTGATGCTATGGACTGAACCAAGGGTCTCCCCACATGCTAAACCAGTACTCTACCAATAAGATAACCCTGAGGTTACTTGTTACAGAAGCATATCCTGATCTATTCTAATTCCCAAGGAAGCCAGAGCAGGTGGAAAGGGGTTCCAAGCCTGCCAAGAATGGCCGGCAGGTGAGAAGCGCCCCCACCTGTATGCTTCAGGGACATCATCACCCTGACTCTCCAGACTGTCTCTCTGATGGAAAGAAAGGTCTGGAAAAGTCCGGGAGAAATGAGGCTCCAGGAGGGAGTAGGCACACAAGTAAAGGAAGAAATGTGCTCACGGAGCAGGCAGGTACTGCATCTCAGCAGGAACCTCCCTCCCACTTCCTCAGACCCCTATACTGTGAACACTAGCACACAAGGTCTGAGAGGCGAAGAAACTGACCCAGGGCCTACAGCCCAAGTGTGGCAAGGCCAGGGGAGGTACTCTGTCACTGCAAGACTGCTGAGAAGACACAGAGTGCGCAGGGGACACAGGTGTCAGGCTGGCGCTCCTGGCTTCTTCTGTGCTATTTTATACAAATTCCTGGGGCAGAGGGCCTGCTTCGGTGTAGCTGGGCTTGCAGGGCAGCTGGGGTATGCAGGCGTCCAGAAGCCTGGGGTAGAGGATTTAACTGTGGATTTTACTTATTATTTGTGCAGTGCTCTGGATGGAGTCAAGGGCTTTACACATGCTAGGCAAGAGATCCACCGCTGTAGCCACAGGGCTACCCCATTATAACATGGGTTCTGTTATCCATGACACCATTTGTGGCTGTCCATCATGGGTCCCTACTCTGTCCTGCATGGGGACAGGAATACCTGGTCCACATCTTTCCCTGACTGCTGAGGCCACTGAGGGCCTCCTTGGAAAGACGGATTCATTTCTGAAGAGTGCATCTATACCAGCACATTGCAGGCTTTCAAGAAACACCGGTAGAATGGATGCTAACAGTGGGGGAGACTGTCAAGTGTGGGTGGTACCCGAGAATACTCTAGAGTTTCCAAGGCATTTTATGGAGAACTTAAAACTACTCCAAAACCTAAAATTTAATGAAAAAGAATCAATGAATTCAAGAGAGAACTTTTTTCTTCAGTAGATCACTTCAGAGGACAGTTAAATAACCCTAATGAATAATGGTCATATTACTAATATAAAATAATAATAGCAATGGCGACAGTGCACAGCAGTTGACAGTTAACACCTTCAGTTGCAGAAACTCTCTGAAACAAATGCTACAAGTCACAGATGAGGAAACCTGGGGGCGGAGAGGGGAATGAATTTACCTTTAGTCACTCAGCAAAGCAGCGGCATGACCTGTCCAAACACCTTTGTCTAATCCCATTTTCCTAATATCTTCAGTATCTTTAGCTGGTTTCAGGGTTACATGGATATGGAAAACCAGTTTGAGACAAGGTAAGCTTAATATTCTGTGCACAGGTGAGCAGCACATTCCAATCAGTCTTAGCTGCAGGGGCTCTGAAGTTGATACTAATGCTATCTATCTCTGTTTCCTTTCTCAATTTTAAGACAAAGTTGAAACACCACCAAGGAGAAGCATGTTGTCAAAATGCACAGTAACAAGGCCCATTCAGTTCTCTTGGTACCTTTGATACCTTCTCTAGATCTCTACACTGGCTACTAACTGTCCACACTGACTAATAAGAGTCCGCACTGGCTAATAAGCGTTCACATGGGCTAACGACTGTCCACACTGGCTAATGAGTGTCCACACGGGCTAAAGACTGTCCACACTGGCTAACAAGCGTCACACTGGTTAACTAATGAGCGTCTACACTGACTAACGAGAGTACATACTGGCTAACGAGTGTCCACACTGGCTAACGAGTGCCCACACTGAGTAACAAGAGTCCATACTGGCTAATAAGCGTTCACATGGGCTAACAACTGTCCACACTGTCTAATGAGTGTCCACACGGGCTAATGACTGTCCACACTGGCTAACAAGCATCCACACTGGTTAACTAACAAGCATCCACACTGGCTAATGAGTGTCCGCACTGGCTAACGAGTGTCCACCCTGGCTAGTGAGTGCCCACACTGACTAGTGAATGGCTACATTGGCTAACAAATATCCACACTGGCTTTTACACCACTGGTCTAACCTTAGGTAAGTCCCCTTGGAGCAGACAGCTCAGGTGAAATCCTGATGCTTCCTCCACCAGCTGCATTCATAGAGCCTGTGTGGCCATTTGGGAAATGAGGGACACTCTGCAGGGGGTTTTAAGTAACACTGCTTTGAAACTGATTTGGGAGGAATTTAGTGGTTCAGGCGGCTGGTTCTTTTGCTTGATTTATTTATTTATGAATATGTATGCTCTGTCTGCATGTAAGCCTGCATGCCAGAAGAGGGTACCAAATCCCATTATAGAGTTGTGAGATACCATATGGATGCTGGGAATTGAACTCAGGACCTCAGGAAGAGCAGCCAGTGTTTTTAACTGCTTAGATAACTCTCTAGCTCTGTCTTGCTTTTGTGTTTTAATTGTGTTACACATATACAACATACAGTACAGCTTTCAACCATATCTGGGTACACAGTTCTGTGGCCTTATGTACACTCTGTGGGTGCCCATCTCCTCTACCATCTCCACGACTTGGATCAACCAGAGCACCAAATTGCTCTTCCTGGTGTCACCACCTCCACCTTGTGACTCAGTTGGTTACTATGGATACCTGGTACAGGTGTAGTGAAACACCTGTCCTCTTCTCTCTGGCCTTACTCAGTTCAATGCACAGTGTTCAGGATTCAATGTTCACAGCCAGTATCAGAATTGTTTTGTTTTTCATTTTTGTGAGACAGGGTCTCTCTGTATAGCTCCAGTGACATCTGTGATCCTCCTCCAGGGAACATACTGAGTCTGTAGGACTCAGAATACAAAGGTTGCATAACAGTGTGAGGCAGACCTGTGTCTGGGACTTATTTGTAAAGGACTCAGGTGGTGCTCAAGCTGTAGTGGGGAGATGTGGCCATGAACCCATGAAGAGGACTCTGAGGGCAAGTCTACCTTTTATCCAAAGGTGATCCTGAGTCCCGGGGAGATGTTGGTTCGATCCCCACTGTTTGGGGGGTGTGATTACCTCTCTAAACTTGAGCGTTCCCACTTGTGAAATGGCCATGGTACTGATCTCATGCTGGCTCGGGAGGATTTAGTGAGATGGCATTTAAGATGGGCACCTCACCTAGCTAAGAGTAGTTGACATTAATGCACTGCTGCGCTGGGTGCCACCCTGAGCACTGTGGGCATGCCAGTCACTCATCCCCAGGGCCTGCCTTGGATGTCTGCTTCCTCCAAGACATCCTTGTCCACTCTACAGCAACAGATGAGGCCGAGTGACCTGTCCGAGGGTTGGGATCTCACATCAGGTGTTCCTACTCCAAGCTCAGGGCTCTATTCTGTCCCCTGCAGCCCCACATGAATAAGACACACGGCCCAATGTCAAGTCTTAGCAGCAGACATGACCATAGGAGTACAGCTTTTCTAAGGTGTCAGGAAGGTGAGTCCTGATTACGGGGTCATTTTTGCCGGTGACAGTGTCCTTTCCCATGAAGTAGCCTGGGTCATGCTCCTTCCACCATGAGTCTTTACAATGTTTCCTTTGCTTAAATTTTCCACCCTACCAGAGTGGACACTTGCGATTCTGGATTCCCCTTGGGCAGCTGGTATCCTCCCCGATGCCCTCGGGCAGCTGCTATCCTCCTCGCTGCCCTCAGGCAGATGGTATTCAGAAACATCACCAAGATGTTGATCCGTTTTTCTGTCCCTGTGCTGGTCTTGAACACCTCGTCCTATGGTCCAAGATGAGATTAAGCCACAGGGGACATCCTTTCTCCCCCCAAAGTAACGGTACTGATGTGTTAGACACCATCTGAAGCAATAGCTGCTGCCATGTGCCTCAGCATGGAGCCGGGCATAGTGGAGAGAGACGAGTCTTTGTATCCATAGCCGAAAGTCCTTGAATTTCTCGGCTCTATTCAGCTGACAGACATGAGTTGAGATAAACCAACCTAGCTGGGTTCTCCTGTCTGCGCCACGACAGTCTGACAAAAGCTGAAGCTTGAGCTGGACTGAAGCCCAGCTGTCAAATTACAAAGTCTGGAACCTCAAGAAACTGCTAACATGTCCTCCCTTTATCTTTCTGTGGATCCCAAGCAGCCTGGGTCTGCCAGCCATCCCACCATATTTAGCAGCTCAGGGCTTTCTTATAGTCTGCACCTCCGAGAGAGAGAGGAGAGAAAGAGCTATACCTCACATACCACAAATCACCCATGCATGCAGTCATGCCCACTATCCAATTCTAGAACATTTTCATCACCCCCAAAATTTACCTAACAACCAGTGTCTGCCCACTGTCCCCTTCCCTTCTGGGCACAATCACCAATTTTAACTCATAGCTGGTAGCAAAAGCAGCAACAGAGAGCAGAGTGGCTAAAAGCAGGGACTTGGGTATCACACAGCCTCAAATCTGAGTACTATTGTACTAGCTCTATGGCTGGGCAAGTGAATGAACTTCTCTGAGCCTGGGCTCGTTCATCTGTGTAATCTGATAAACTGGTCATGATGGTTAAACGAATGGACTGAGCCCATGAACAGAGCTTTGGAAATGCTGGCTGTTTTTACTGACGTTTTCCCACACCACTGAAGAATAAAGGGGTGGGCCCAAGGCCACACAGCTGGGTGTGGCTGGGCCCAGGTCTTCTGAGTTCTCAGCTTTTCCAGTTACACCACACCAGTTCACACCAGTTCAGCTGCTCCTCCTCACCAAGCCTCAGCCCTTCCCTCACTTTGTGAGCCAAGCTGCTGCTGCTTCTTCTTCTTTTTTTTTTTTTTTTTTTTTTTTTGAGACAGGGTTTCTCTGTGGCTTTGGAGCCTGTCCTGGAACTAGCTCTGTAGACCAGGCTGGTCTCGAACTCACAGAGATCTGCCTGCCTCTGCCTCCCAAGTGCTGGGATTAAAGACGTGTGCCACCACTGCCCGGCGCCAAGCTACTTCTTTAAAAAAAAAAAATCAAGGCCATGTGCCAAATGGGACAAGGAATCATGAAATCATCTAATGTTGGGGTATCATGGTCCCCATGGGCTGGTCTCCTTGCCTAGTTCTTGGAGACAGCCTGACCTCTCACACCCCTCTGGGGTGGATATGGATACAGGGAGGTTGCTTCTAGCTTGAACCGGACCCCCTAGAATTACATGGTTTTGCTACTCTGCTACCACACCACCTGGGACTCCTTAAAACTGGATGAAGCGGGCCTGTGGACAGCTTCACTGTGCCAGGGATGGCCACTCGAGGTTGCTAATTCTGCCCCAGCAAACCTCCAATCATTACTACACTGAGCTGGGAAGAAAAACTGACTTTTAAGAAATCAGTAAGAACAGAGGTCTAGTAATGCACAGGATTCGCGTTGGGAAGACGTGTCGTCGGACCCAGTAAGGGCGGTCACTGCAGGTGACCATCTGTGGAGAGGGACAGGTGACAGCTAACGCACCGAGCCACATCCACCTCACTTTGCTGTCCTAACAAGTACATGATGGAAGTATTTTCCCTTCCCATTAAAAGTGAAGGAGGAAACGGAGGCTCAGAAAAGGGTAGCTGAGACCTGCAAAGGGAAAGCTGAATCTTGAACTTGGGTTTGTTTTCAGCCTTGGCCAGGCTGAAGTAGGGAATTCAAGCAACAGTCTAGCCATACGCTTCAACATGCCAGGATTCAGATACATTCGCAGGGCTCCCTCACTCCTTGGCATATTCCCTGGATCAGTGTTACCTGCTCCTCTCCACAGCTGACAGGCTGGGATGGAGTCTGACCCAGGATCCTCTCACTGGAGTCTAGAACTAGCACCCAGGGACTCCAGGTTTCTGAGAGCAAGAAAGACAGCTGACAGAGACCAAAGGTGCTGACGTCAGGACAGATGCTGAGCCTGTCGGCCGATGGGCAAGTGAAGAGGCTGCTCTAGAGTGGCCAGCGGGAAAATAGAGCAGGTAGGTCAGGGGTTCTGAGGTCGCAAGACAGATGGCCAGGAGCTGCCAGTGGACACTAGCCTCTCCCAAGGTCATAGCAGTGTTTGTTCTGGGTCCCAGGAAAACTGCTCTTTCTTGGAGGTGCCAGGCTGGCAAGAAGCCCCTGAACACACGCCAAGGCAAAGCTCCCAAGGTAGATGCCACTGCCTGGAACAGCAGCTTAGCAATGGACAAAAACTCTGGGTCACCTGTATTATCACCTGTCTGTGTGAAAGGGCAGAGCAGCCCTGAGTGTTATCAGCCACGCTCACATGGGCTGTGGCACCTGCGCAGGGCACTGGATGGTACCAGTGATCACCGCTGCCCCATGCCTCCTCTTCCTGTGTTTTCTGCTCCCCCATCGGCTCATTCTAGACTATGGTTTAGTTTGTTTATTACAGGACTGGGATCAAACTCCTGGCTTGTGCGTGTGAAGCACGTATTCTCTCCCACTTAGCGGCATCCCAGCCTCATAGCGAGTTTTACAGATAGCCCTGCTGTTTATTTACATTTAGTTCATTTGCAGAAGAGCAGCAGAAAATGATAACTGTATGTGACCCTGCTAGATGTGGCTGCATGCTGCTGAACACAAAGCATCCCAGATGATCTCGTGATGTTTTAAATAATTAAGTGGCTGGTATCTCACTCGCTTTACACAATGCAGCAACTCCTGACTGTGTGTCATGAAGGCATTTAGAGACTGTTTTAGCTGCACTGGAGAAAGCAGTCAGGACCTATTGCTGTCTTGCCCTCCTTTACCATAGAGGGACACAGGCTCCGGACATTCTCCAGTCCACACTGTCAGGAACAGTTTGGGTCTATGTAGTCAAGGATGCCTGCAGTTAATATTACCAGAACCCAAGATTCTCCTTCCCAACCCAGACTATGCCTTTGATACCAAGGGTGGAAGAGCAACCCAGGAAAGTCCATTGGTTGTCATAGCAATTGGCATAGAGCTGAGCCAATGAAACACAGAGTGACTGCCAGCACATGTGAGAAACCACTGTTACTCTTTCCTACAGAGGGAAAGCCTAGAGTTGCTGGAGCCATCTGCAATCATGTGTGAGTGAGGATGAAGCCAACACCACTAAAGTGGGGACACAGAAGGAGAAGTCAGGTCAGATGACAGAGTGAAAGCCCTGCAGTAAGCGGAGCAGCAAGCCTGGAAGCCTTCTCCTTTCAGGACAGTCAACCACCTGGCTGAAATACCCAAAACAAATCTGAGTTGGTTCTGTCACTAGTAGGGAAGACACCACGCATCCATCGTGGGATGGAGGCTTGCCCTGGACCCTCAGCACACAGCAGCCAGGAACATCCCCTAGTGTCTGTGGCAGACATTGTCTAAAGAACTTTGTCATCTCCTGAAGGACCCTGACTTCTCCAGCCTCCTTGGAGCTGCCTGCTTTTGGAGGCATAGAGATGAAGCTACAGGCCCAGGATTAGCATTGTGTCATGCTAGTGAAGATGGATCCTATTGAGCTGTCCTCATGTTCCCAAGCTCACAGTGATACTGGTGGTGCATGTTGTTCGTTTGTTCATTTGTTCACATACTCAGTCATGTATCAATCACTAAGTAAGCGTGTGCTTTGTGCCAGGCCTTGAATAAAAGCATTAAGGAAAGAAAGGATGAGGAAAACATGGTCCCTACCCATGACTGTCACAGTCTAGAAGACAGATAAACTGAAAACATCAGTATGAAGAAGCTCACGGCAATGGGCGATAGCTCCCGAAGAGCAAAGGACAAAGTCAGACAAGGCTTCCAGAAGCTGGGGACCCTGGCGAGGAAGAGTCATCCAGGCCAATGATTCAGGAAGGAGAACACAGAATAGCATCCCAGGTGAGAGTCAGAAGTGTAAAAGCTAGCAGGTGGGGCTGGGGAGACAGTGTGTATAAGGTGTCCAGACAGACTCAGCATCCTGGAACACCACATGGTCACTGTACAAAATGTGGTTCAACATGGCTCTACCTCCAGACTGGCCCCCTTCAGGGGCAGTCAACAAGTACCTCTTATTTAGTTAAATAAGGTAATCAAAAACCTTATTTATGCTCCAAGTAATGGATGTCAATTTAGAGTCAAGACCATGAAAAGACAAGGCTCTGAAGTCACAGCATAGGGAAAGCCCATTCACCTTCTCCCCATCACAAATGCCTACCTGGAGGTCAAAGAACTTGCTGTAGCGACGGTAGATGGCCTCCGTGGCACCACTGGACCACGTGACTCGGATGATGTAGACCTGCAGGGAGGAACAGAGATGAGTGTTAACCACAGGGGGATGATATGGTTGGAAAGCATCCTCTTCCGGTCCATGTGCTGGGAATTACATCCCCAAGGAACGGTGTCGGCAGGTGCACCTTTGAGAGGTCTCCAACGGGCTAGAGGCATTAGCTCAGGGGTGGGTTCATGATGCCCAGTGAGTTTCTTAGAAAAGTGAGTTTAGTCCACCTGTCCCCCTCCTAATCTCTCATCCATCTTCTACTATGATTAGCATCATAAAGGTCCTGTCAGAAGCCAGTCACTTGGCCACAGACTTCCCAGTTTCCAAGGAATAAATATCCATTCTTTACCAATTACCCACCAATTACCCGGTGCCATTCTATTACAATAAACACAAAGTGGGCTAAGAAAATCTTCTATCCCTGAGAGGAGTTTGAGGCAGGAAAAAACCAGAAAAACTAAGCTTGGCCAAGGACCAGCTGGACCAGTCGTCCCTTGTCTTGGAGCCTTAGCGCCCACCTTAACAGAAGGGGACTGATAGCCCCTGCCTGCAGATTTGTCAGGGATGGTGCACGGTCAGTGTGGGGCAGTGGCACTCCCCGCACTGTAAGGATGCCTGGCTCTCCCCACGTGGTTCTTCTGTTGGAGTAATTCTTAAAACCTTCACGTTTATCAAGAGAAGTCGGGGCACTTGCATCCTCAACCTCTTCTACTGCCCGAATACTGATGTTTCCACCAGTGAGGACTCAGGCCAACTCAGATGTCCCTCAAGTCTCAGCTTCTCCATCTGGGAAGTGGGCTAACAGCATCTGCTTCCTCTGTTTCCCAAGTTATATGAAGGACTAGCAACATAAAGGTCACGTGTCATCTTAGCAACCAGAGGACATGTCTCTGATCTTGATCACATGTAACAGTACACGCAGGAGACAATACACTGATAACAAATTTGGGGAAACTGAGGTGTCTGCTGACAGGCAGGCAAATACCTCAGTGGAGACAGCGTGGGTCCCTGCTGGCTCTGGCCAGCAGTGTGACCAAGGCACATTAACTTTTCTCCAGGGAGCCTCCATCTTGTCCAGCCCCTTAAACAGAGGAGGCACTATCCATGGTGGTGTGAAGAGGTGAACATGTGACCTGTGCTAGACCAATCAGGGTCAGTAAAGCCACAGGCCTGGGACTTTAGCGCCAACTCTGGAAAAAGACCAGTGCTCCTCCTCTGAGGCTGCGCCACCTTACCACGTCTGCGGTGAGGTCAGCCCGAGAACGAAACGACATAAGGAAACTCGGAGGATACGATCTGACCGTATCTAGTTCAGCGTGAGGCTAAGTCTACAGACACCTGTTTCCTGAGCCAATAATTACCATTTGGTCCACAGAGAGCTATGTGTAATTATAATAAATCTGTATAATTACAATAAAAATAGCTCATCATTTTCACTTGTACATATTTATGAGGTATATTATGATCATCTGATGTATACTTACCATATGTAGAGATCAAATCCAAGTGTGTGTGATATATGATTGACATATGTTAATCATATTTACATGTGCATATGCACACATATATACATACACAAAATGGTGCTGGGAAGTTAAAGCTGAAAGGAACGGCAGAACTCAGCTAAGCTAATGACTTCATCTTTTAGTTGGGTAAACTGAGGCCTAGAAAGTAAAAACAGTATCAAAGGCCCCTGTCCCTGGAGATGTTCAAGCCAAGTTTGGCTAGCTGGCTGCAAAGGACACAAACATTAAAGAATAAAAGAAAAAAAATTAAGAAAGACTGCCAAATATTTTGTTTTTCTTAAAATTGACACAAAGTACCTTCCCACATATGGAAAGCCTCCTCACATGAGTCCATCCTGGACCCCTGTTCCCAGTCTCTGAAGTTCTTGGACTGTGGCGAGCCCACCGCTTTACAGGAATGAAGCCCTGAACAAATCCCGCGCAGTGCTTCTAGGCACAAAGCAGATCTGTCATGAGGCTTGTCCTAGGTCAGCCCTGTGAGCTCAGGGCTGAAGGATGGCACACACCTCTCTGCTGCTATGGGACACTCACAAGGCACTGGCCTCCCTGGCTGTGCTGCCCTTCACTCTGGAATGGAGACAACAGCCTCCCTGAGAATCAAGCACGATAATGAACAGCTATGAATGAGCCTTTGTCTGGCGCCTGATACACATTAGGAGTGCTCACTGGATTCTCCCACGCTGTGGTCAACCCATGCTCCCGTCTGGTTCCCTTCCCCCCTTTTTGGCTTTAGTACCAGTTTCTCTTGGAGAATTATCTCCTTTCTCACTGTTTTGTCATTGGGAGGCCTGTTTCCCATGCCTGGCCAAGTACAGCACTGCCTGGCCCGGGCCACAAAAAGGCACCTGACCCAAGGCAGGCTGACAGAATTCAGGATCTTCACTGGCATTATAATATATTTTCCCCCCGAAAAGGCCTGATGGGAGAACACCATGCAAGGAATGATTCCACGACAAGCATTTGCTCGCACAAAAGAAAGCCAAGTGAAGAAACGACAGCTATATGGGATGCCTTTTTAAAAGCCTCAGAACTCAAGAACAGAAAAACAACTAACTCAATTACAAGAGGCATATAACAGACTTGGTCAGACAAGTCACTGGACAGATGGATGGCAAGAAGGCCGGTGAGAAGATGACATTGCCACCAGCCACTGGAGAAAAGTAGACCAAACAGTGATGAGAAACCACACCAACGCTTGGTGAGTGCCCTCGCCAGGACCATGGTCACTAGCCTGTGGTGCAACCATCAGTAGGTGGAGCCCAGAAGGAGGAAGCTAAGTCACTGGGGGTTTGCCCTTAAAGCACATGCTAGAAACCCTGTCCCTTCCTGTCTTTCTCTTCACAGCCAATGTGCTCCACCACACACTCCCACCATGATAAATGTTGTCCTCACAAATCCCTGGAAATCTGAGCCGAAGCACGCTTTCCCTTCTTAGAACTCGTGATCTCAGGCATTTTGTCATAGCAACATAGCACAATTGTGAATCTGTTAGCATGGATGAGATGAAAAACACCGACAAGGCTGGACATGACAGTACAGCCTGCAACCCCACACTTGGAAGCTGAAGCAGAAAAATTAGGGGTTCAAGGCCAGCCTGGGCTACACAGCGAGACCCTGTCCTAACTGTCACTGTGTTAGTTTTCCAGTCACTGTGACAGGTGGCCTCATATAAACAACATAAAAGGAGAGTGTGGACTCATGGTTTCAGGTGTCAGCCTTTCATGGAGGGAGGACACGCGGATTAGAACAGCACATACTGTGGTGGCCGGAAGTAGGGAAAAGGGAAACTAGAAAGGTTTCACGGCAAGATGCAGCCTCTGAGGCACACAGATGACAGCCTACTTCCGACTAGACTGGCCTCTCAGCAATGTCATAGCATTATAAATCCATGAGAGGATACACTGCACCCATTGGCCAGAGTCCTCTCTGGAAACACCACCCCAGACACCCTTCTGGCAAGACAAGGAGATTTGCACAACTAACAGAACTATAGGGTTAGATAAAGTTCTTACACTGAAGCCAGTCACCTCGGCTTCAGGGCAGTCACAGTTGGCCTCTGTGCCTGAGGTTTTACATGCAGAGTGGGAATGGTAGATGGCATTGGCTTGTACTGAACATATACAGTGTTTCCCTTCTAGTCATTTTCCCACCAGTATAACCTAACGTTGTTCACATGGCATCTCCTTTGGTACCAGGAGTCAGCATCGTGAGTGACCTAGAGATACAGAAAGCACATGGGAGGATGTGCGCGGGTTACATGCGAATGTTGCACAATTTCACATAAGCATCTGCTGGTTTTGATGCCCATGGGAGTAGAGGGGCTGGAACCAAACCCTCATGGGTGCCAATAGCTGCACATAATTATATGCATGCATGCATCACATATGCACAAATTCACACATGCTACACCACACACACATGCCACCTCACACATACACAAATGCATAGCTGCTTCTTGCCACCTGAAGTAGCTTTGTTCCACAGTGCCGCCAGGAACAGTGGCTCGGTCAATACGTAAGCATTACTTCTTGGGGAAACACAGTCACGGTTCTTCAAGTTTTCAGGCATTTTTATCATCAGATCAATATCATCTGTGCGTCATCATCCATGCTTATGTTTAAGGACACCTTATTAATATGTACGGTGAGTTCATCCACACTGAACTCAATGGCCAGCAGCTCCATCAGTAAAGCCTGAATGAAGTTTGTCTAACGCATGCACTCACATGAGGCCCAGTAGGCCTTTCTAACTCAGGGTCCCAAGCTGTACCTCAGCCCCAGGTTTGTGGCCGTTTAAAATATTGAAATTAGCAACAGAAAAGCACACAAATGTAAAAGGTAGGAAAAAAAAAGAATTATCAGGACACAACAAGAGCAAAAACAAGAGAGCCAAAAGTCATCCTGTTCAACCTCAGCTGAGAATGTCATGTATTGCTGGAAGATGTGAATTTTCACACTTGGAGCAAGGCCAGGCCTATCAACATAGCCAAAAGCCATTAGTGTAGGTTTGGACCACAGATAATGTCATCAAGGATACAAAGTCATAAATGTAAATAATGAGGACAGACCTCCACATAAAATGTGTGTGCGTGTGTTCATGGAAACACACATCCCAGTGGTGACTCTGGGCTAGGAGCATGGAGAATATTTTTAAATTCTGGTCTTGATGCTTTCTCACATTACCAGACGTTTTTATCCTGTACCAATGCTCTTCGATTTATGATGAGCTGTATCTTTTAAAAAATTTTTTATTTTTATGAGCATTAATGTTTTGTTCTGTCTGTCTAAGGGTATCAGTTGTGAGCTGCCATGTGGGTGCTGGGAATTGAACCTGAGTTCTCTGGAAGAACAGTCGGTGTTCTTAACTGCTGTGCCATCTCCCCAGTGATGGGCTGTATCTGATAAGCCCTAAGTTGAACACCTTAAGCAGAAAATGGACTGGCTCCACCTGATCTCTCCAACACTCCCACTTGGCCACGCAGCCCACTGTGCGGTGCCAACTGCTCTCCTCAGTCGTGTGATTGGCCAGTAGCCGCGGCTTCTTAACATTGAAGTGTCACAAGAGTATCTGACCGAACAGCACCGGCTGGAGAAAAGAACCGAACTCAAAACCAAAGTACACTTTAAAGTCACAAGTTAAACAGTTACAAGTCAAAGGCCATCTATATTGTCTACTAGGAAGAACAAAAGACATACTTCTGTTTTGAACCCCGGGCTAGCATCTTCTTGCTTGGTCCCCAAGGCCACTGTGCAGAAGTGTGGCCAGTGCCACAGGGATGCCATGTGCAGGGTGGAAGGGTCTAGTGCTGACCTCAACTAGATTCGGCTGGGCAATCTGCACCCAGAACTTACGGTGTGAGGTAGAGTATGACATCTGTCTCTGGGGACCTTTGTGTTCTCTGCAAAACGGGCCAAGGATGTTGGTCATTCTCACCTCCAGAACTGACGGAAAGTTCCAGAAAGGGAACTTAGGCTAAATAAAATCTCAGCTCGGGGATGGGACCTGCAGGAAATGTTCTCTAAATATTGTTCAATCCTTCACCCTTACCATCCTTGGCAAGTCTACACCTGGGCCATGAGCCCCAAGTCCTTACAGGGCCTCCATAGAGCATGTAGGAACCTAGGCCCATTTCCAACGTCAATACCCAAAGGGTTGGCTTTTCCAAGAATAATGTCTGAAGCCAAAATTTAGTGTGCAGCCCCTTGGGAAATCAGAGGTGGGCCCTGGCAAGAGTAGGTAGTAGGACAGAGATAGCCAAGCCCTCTCCTGTGGGAGGGACCCGAGTCCTGGGACAATGGACATGCCTCATTCCTGCTCACCCACTAGCTTACGGTCCAGCACTTGGCTGCAGTACCTGGAAAGGCCCCAGAACATGGACAGGCCATTCCCAGGGCAGCCTGATGGCCTGCAGCTGGTGCTCGGCGCACACAGAGCTATGATCTCAAAGGGTTTCGTCATATGAACTGCAAACACATTGAGAGTTGTTTCAGGAGGCTGTGGGGGCATCCTCCAATCTTATTCTGATTTGCAGATCTATTGCTGGAGTTCGTAGGGGGTTCTTGGCTTGGTTCAAACTCCAGGCTTAGAGCAACAATTGGGTGGGGCCGTGATGCCGGTCATAGGATGGTGGTCACACTGGGGGCTGCAGGGACCAGAGGCTGAGGCTTATTTACCTTCCTCACGCTCTTCTCCAGTGTTCTGGTCTCCTACCATGAAGGACCAACAATCTCAGAGCAAGCATTACTGGCCAGGGGGAATTTAACACCAGAGTTTCTTGGTCCTATTTCTAGCAAGAGTTACTGGTTTTCCATTTATGGTAGATGGCTACAGCTTCCCTCTAAAAGTAACGGAACTGTCTCAGTGAGTGCATGCGAGGAGCCAGGCTGTGCTGGGAATATATAGTAAGGCAGTCTGTGGGCAGAGAAAAGCCCTGACGGGTGCGGAGAGCTGAGAATGGGCTGGTCCTGAGTTCACCGACTTCCCCGCCATTCTCGCTGCATCTGAAGCTCTGTCATTCACAGCCCAGTGGATGGCATTTCTAAAGTCAGAAGCACTCTCCTGCCTCTTCTGGGCCTGTGGGTGGTCTGCAGTGACCTGGGGGTGACTGAAAAAAAAATCTAAAGAAAAGGCCCAAGTGGGACTAAGGCTGTTTCCCTGCAGGGGGTTGAGAAAGACACGTCAACCGGATGGTGCTGTTATTCATTAGCAATGTCTGCCACGGGGGCAGGCTACAATCCAGGCTGCATGGAGAGATCCATCCCTCATACTACTGCAGATGAACTTCCACAGGGCTACACTTTAGCTGTGGGCTCCTTCTACTTCCACAAAAGGGAATTTTCTTCTACATTCTTTGAGATAACCTTTGGGCTCTCCACACAATAGCTTGTTCAGAGAAGTGTCAATGTGAAGAACTCTTAGGCCGGCTGTCAAATTGGCCTACAAGAAGCCCTGGGATCCAGCAGAGGCCAAGTGGGTTGGCCTCTGGACTGTCTACTCTGGTTTCCAAACCAAATGCCGCTTTTAGTTCTTCTATATGTAGGAGAGGGTGTAACCAGCATTCTGCAGACCAAACCATTCCCTGGAGCCTGCAGACAGGGCCCAGCTCTTGGCAGACTGCAGGGGCTTCCAAGACTTTAACAGAGGAAAACCCTGCATTTTATAGTTAGGGAAAATAGGAGGGAGTTGCCCAGGGCCACGTAGTCTATGGGGAGGAGGGTTGGAACCAGAAGCCAGGGCTCCCTTTGGCAGGTGTTAGGGCAGGGGTCTTCCCTTTAGAATGCTGCTCTTGATCCCAGAGAAGAATATAGCTCTTTTGGCGGGGCTTGGAGGTCGGGTGGGGGCATGCAGAGAACACAAGAGCATCATTGAGAGGCTGTGGCTTCTGTCTGCAGGCCGTGGCTAGTCCAGTGAGCCATCAGACCAGAGTGACTAACGTAGCCCTACTCTGCCACCAATGCAAGCCCCAAAGTGACACTGCTAAGCGATTCCAGGCTGAGGAAGGCAGCATAGGGAAAGGACAGTGCAACAGATGGAGGAGGGAGTCCGGGTTTCTATTGCGTGGCGGGATGACTACGATGTCATCATGGGTTTTGAAACAGTAAGAAGAAAAGCTATGAAGATAGAGAAAAAAAATAACCATTTAAGGCAACGGACACACCGATGACCAATGTGATCATAAAACAATGTGCCCAAGTACCTGAACATCACACTGAGCTCCAGAAATTATCAATAAAAAGCAGTTTAAAGTGAGTCAGATAAACCTATTACCTGTTATGGAGCATCTAGGGTTATGTTTAAGGTGTCCACAGACCTCAGGCATCAAAAATCATCTCTAGCTAGGCATGGGGGTGCACGCCTTTAACCCCAGCACTTGGGAGGCAGAGATAGGTGGATCTCTCTGAGTTCAAGGCCAGCCTGGTCTACAGAGTGAGTTCTAAGACAGCCAGGGTTATATATAGGTATCATGTCTCAAAAACAGCAAAAGTCATCTCTAAAATGTAGGTGGATTCCCCTTGAAGCTCCCACCCCCACTGTGTTTCTAAGCTGAGAGATCCAGCAAGGAGCCAGACTGAGATCCTGCCTCTGGCAGTGTGCTGCCCTGGCCACGAGGCCCAAAATGGACAGCAGAGCCAGGAGTGAGAGGGAGGGGTCTGAAAGAGATGGGGTGGGAAGAAATAGGGAGGAGAGAGAGGGTAAAGGAGAGGGAAAGGGAGGGTAAGGAGAAAGAAAATGGGGTTGGGAGAAGCACGGTAGAGGACCATGGGTGCAGGGGAGTGAGGTAGCTGCAGCTGGCCTCATCTGGGCCTGAACTAATAGGAAACACGATTCCATAGCTCCTCCTGGAGACCCTGGGTTCCCTTTGGTTCCGATCTGCCAACTCTCCAGCTGTCGGCCCAACATCTGGTCTATGTAGGTCAGCGCCTCCAGCCTCTTTCTGAAACTGCAACACGCTGCAGTTTGTTTGATTTCCCCACACCCCACGACAACCCTGCCACAGGAAGTGCTGAAAAATGTGGATTTCTCTTAAATAAAAACATATTCAATTTATTCCTGGATAGGAATGCTGCCAAGCTTCATGATACTATGGAGGAACATTGGGTGCTAGTGGGTAGTGCTGGGTGCTAACAGGGAACACTGGGTGCTAGGAGGGAACACTGGGTGCTAGGAGGGAATGCTGGGTGCTCAGAGGGAAAGCTGGGTACTCAGAGGGAAAGCTGGGTACTCAGTGGATGTAGCCAGGACAATAGAGGTGGGCAAGCCAAGGCGCAGGCAGGCAGGCAGCTCTGGACCTGGGTCTGGGCCTGTTTACTGTCATGTACCACCAGGCTCAGCTCTCACAGATCACCTGCCAGGAAGGTGGGGTCACCCTGGGGTGAGACAGTGCAGGAGGAAACCACACATACTTGAGATCAACTGGTGGGAGGACAGGTTAGCTTCACCCCAACTTACGTGCCTCTGAAGTCCCTCCTCCCTGTTCTCCAGGCCCAGGCCAGAGCTTTCCTGTCCCCAAGTCAGCAGCAGGAATCACTAAACTCGGCAGGCACCCCGCAGCAAGAGACAAAGAGACACCAGAGAGGGCAGGCTGCCAATTTCTCTCCCTCCCTTTTCTGTTTTTTTTTTTTCCCCTGGTGAATGGCTGGAATAGGGCCCAGACATAAGAGTCCGCAGTGCCCTGCACCAGTTAAGATGCACCAGAGTTAGGACTGGGTCCTGGCTGTCTCTGTCTGCTCCGCACAACGCAAGGCAGGGGCTGTGATTATACCTGTATGCAGGTGTGCAGGCAGGAGGCTGGGAGGAGGTGGAGGTGACTCTAAAGGGACAGTTGGGCCCTTTGTCCGACGTGCTACTCAGCTTCAACTATTCACAAGGCAGATACACACAGACCTGCTCTGTACCAACTGGGGCCGTGGCCATACAGAGCAGAGAATGTCACATGCATGTAAGGACCTCAGCCAGGAGCATGAGACTGTCTCTCTCATGGGGAGGGGCACTTTCTCTGCCTTCTCTTGTCCTCTCATTAAGTCACCTCCCATTGGAGCCTCAACAGACAGCCTGCATCTGTGTCAGCCAGTATTCTCTGGGCTCCCTAGATGCCAGAGCCACCCTCTCAGCAAGACACCAGAGAACACCAAGTCATGTGCCCAGCTAGCACTCACTCTCACAGGACCCTCCAGCAGCAGGGCCAGCCTGTCTTACCGCTGTTTCACCAGGGCCTGGGAACAGTGGGCTTTTGAAACATCCAATAAAAGAGAGACGAAAAGCCCAAACAGGGCTCCATGGTCAAAGATCACAGTGACCTTTCTCAGTCACAGTGCTCCCGAAATGGACAAATGAACAGCTCAGTTGCCAAGAGGAACAGGAACAGAACTGCTTTGTGACGAAAATGCAGCCATAGGCGGAGCTTGGAGGAGACCCTCCCTCTGCTAGCTGCTCCAGCCGCTCTAAGCAGCAGTGGATGCATGCATATGACGTCCCCGGGTCACAGAAGCATCGTAGGCGCTTCATCCCACTGCTAACTGAGAAGTCTCAGGGAGAACTTGACTGTCCAGTTCCCTGTCTGTAGCAGCCCTCATAAGAGCTCAGAACACTAGACCAGCCAGGTGTGGTGGTGCATGCTTTAAACCACAGTACTCAGGAGGCAGAGGGAGGTGGATTTCTGTGAGTTTGAAGCCAGTCTGGTCTATTTAGCGAGTTTCAAGCTAGTCAATGATATACAGAGAGACTTTATCTCAAAAAGAAAAGGAGCATTAGATTAAAAAAGTTATCTGTTCTGTTTTGTGTTGAGATGGGGATCTTAAGTAGCCCAGGCTGGCCTTGAACTCCTGATTCTCCCTCCTTCCTCTACCCAGCTGAGTACTAGGATTATAGATACAAACCTGCTGGGGGTTAGAGGAGCCCGATAGTGCTTGTCCTCTGTCTGGTCATAGTCAGTGCCCAGACCTGGCAATGAACAAGTCAAGGTTGGAGCTCACAGTGTGGTTTGTCCCTTCCCTTGGGCACACTTGTGATGAAAGCCCCATCAGCAGGAGAATTTGGAGCGCTGGTGAGCAGGGAAGCCAGCCCACAGGTCCTTGTGCATGGGCACACCTGGGGGCTATTCATACGTCGGCCCATGTCCCCTCATGTTAGGAGGACATTCAAGGCCAAAGGCTGGAGCTGCTACTGGACTAGTCAGGAAAAGCACGCTGCTTGCAGACCAAGGTACTGGAGGATGGAAACACCGCTGGCCTGGGCCTGTGGCTCCAGCTGGGCCTTGGCTGCCAACTCACACACTTCTGCACACATCTGGCCCAAGCAGCATGGGAACTTTCCAATGGCAAGTAGCGGTGCTGGCGCCAAAGCCCAGGCTCAGGACACCAACCTGCAGGCTGGCTTTCTAGGAACAACTCCAGGGCAGGCACTCAGGGCTTGTTGAGATCTTGAAGACTGCCAGGCCTTAGAAGTGCCTGGGCAATGTGAGAGAGGTTGAAGACAGTTGGGGCTGCCCTGTGTTGACAGGGTTGCCCAGGGCCACGGAGCTGATGACAGCACCCAATAGGTGTGCCACACAACCACTTCCTTTATGATATGACACTGGTTTTTAACTCATAGAGAGTCAATAGTTTATCCAAGGTCACATAGCCACGTGTGACAGAGCTGCCTGTGTGATGTGGGAGCCAAAGCCCACGGAATGTGGTCAGACACCTAAAGGGCCTAGAACAGTACCCAGCACCCTGCGGTTGCTTAGTAGAGATCTTAGTAGGGTTTCTTCATGGGCCACAGGTCACCTGGGTATCCTGTAGAACACAAGGGGGCTAATTCTGCTAGTGGCACCTGGGGACACTTTCCGGGTAAGAAACAATTGCTCTAGGTCTTTTTTTTTTAAATAATTTATTTAATTTTATTTTATGTGGATTGGTGTGAAGGTATCAGATCCCCAGAAACTGGAGTTACAGACAGT
This sequence comes from Ondatra zibethicus, assembly GCA_004026605.1. Taxonomy (NCBI): domain Eukaryota; kingdom Metazoa; phylum Chordata; class Mammalia; order Rodentia; family Cricetidae; genus Ondatra; species Ondatra zibethicus. The sequence goes on from PVIU01006740.1 coordinate 26,413, forward strand.
TGTTAGCTGTCATGTGGGTGCTGGGAATTGAACCCGGGTCCTCTGGAAGAACAGCCAGTGCTCTTAACCGCTGAGCCATCTCTCCAGCCCCCTGGCTCTAGGTCTTGAGCGGTGATGGTGTCTTCTATCTGGCAACCACACTAACGACCCCTCCTCCTAGGAAACCAACCCCATGCAGTGGAACATATATATGATCTGCCCCATTTTGTAGCACACAAAAATGATGCTCAGAGAGGCCACAACGCCACTCGTCCAAGGTCACCCAGGAATTGAGTAGGGAGGTGCCAGAGCAAGGGTCTGGATTGCTTCAAAACAGAAGAGCAGAGTCCTATCACAGAGAGGGACCGCCTCACCCCAGCCAGGCAGGTGACTACCAACAAGACAAGAGATCACGAATGCTGGCGAGATGCCCGAGAAGAAGGCCCCTGCAAGGCTCATGGGGATGAAAACTAGTACCAGACTGTGGGAAACAGCACGGAGGTTCCTCCATACTCCAGAGCTAGAACTATCGCCATACGACCCAGAAGCCTGCTCCTGGAAACACCTCCAGAGGAAGTGAAATCAGTATGTGGAAGAAACAGCTAGACCCCCACGCTCACTGCAGTACTACTGACAACACCCCAGAAAAAGCTCTGTAGCAGATAAACGAACAGCTGAGAAAATGTGGCCCGTGCACAGTGGAGCAACACCTGGCTAGAAAAAGAACGTGACAACTTTGATGGAGCTGATGACATTAAGTTGCATGAAATAGTTAAGGCATAGGCAATTACGCCACGATTTCACTTGCACGGCGTCTTAGGGTTTCTATCACTGTCATGAAACACCATGACCAAAGCAACTTGGGGAGGAAAAGGTTATTTCAGCCTACACTGCCAGGTAACAGTCCACTGCTGAGGGAAGTCAGGGCAGGAACTCAAGCAGGGCAGGAACCTGGAGGCCGGAGAGGATGCAGAGGCCATGGAGGGTGCTGCTTACTGGCTTGCTCATTGTGGTTAGCTTGGCCTGCTTTCTTATAGAACTCAGGACCACCTTGTCCAGGGATGGCACCACCTACCATGGGCTGGGCCCTTTCCAATCATTAATTAAGAAAAAGTCCTACAGGCTTGCCTACAGCCCAATCTTAAGGAGGCATTTCCTCAATTGAGGCTCCCTCTTCTCAGATGACTCGAACCTGTGTCAAGTTGACATGAAACTAAGCCAGTGCACACAGAGAAGCTAAAAGCTGTGGATCTCACGGAGGTAAAGCGAACGGAGGTGGTCAGAGGCTGGGAGGGCTAGAGATGGGGTGGTTACTGGGAGATAGGATACAATTAGACAGGAAGGCGGGTGTCCAATAGTCTACAGTGCCACAGGGAAACCATAGTGGGTGGCAGTGAACTGTATGCTTTGAAGAAGCTACAAGAGAGGATTTGGGACATCCCTACGCAGCAATGATGACTTATCTGAGATGATGAACACAGCGGTAGCCCGATCTGGTCACCACACACACGCATGCTCAGATGTCAGCATGTACCCCATGAACACGTGTGACCATTATGTGCTAATCGAAAGAAGAATATTGAAACAAAACAAAACCCTGCCTCTAGCACTTGGCCAGACGATGTGGAGTTGACTGTGGGAGGTGAATGACATCGCCATGGAAGATGAGCACGGCGCTGGTGAACAGGTGTGGGCTGCAGGATTAACGGCCAGAGAAAATGAACCAGCCCTGGCCTGACCATGCTTGCTGTCCCTGGTCATTTTCAAGAGTGATCACTCTGCGTAGGGCATACTGTCAGGGGTGGTAATCCAGCATTAGGGATGCTGAAGCAGTAGGAGAATTAATTCCAGGTCAGTCCAGGCTACACAGTGAGTTTCAGGCCAACCTGAGTTATATAAAGACTATCTCAAAAATGTCTGCTCAGTAAACATGGCAGGGCTTAATATACCAGAATTCCACACTTGCCAGTACCCTCACCACGTGTGTCCAACTCCTGCCCTTTGGCCATCCAGCTGTGTGTCTTGGGCAAGTCCCCCCTCAGCCTTTGTTCTCCCTCTGTAATACAAGGTGACATCTAGCCAACTGCATGCATAGTGCCAGCACACATGTGGCACCCAGTGAGGTTGGTTATGACCCCTGATCCACTCCAGCTATCTGGGTGAGCCTGGAAGTCCACAGAACTGGGTCCAGAAGCCCCCATCCTGTCAGGAGCCTGGCACTTCCCACAACAAGAAGGGCAATGGGAACCGATGAGGGTGTCAGCTGGGAGATGCAGGCTGGGGTGGCAGGAAAGGCAGACAAAGAAGCCTGCTGCTCGTGGATGAGTTAGCCATCCCCACCACCACATGGCTTCCTTCACCTGGGCCTAGCCTGCTCTCCACCACTGGTCAACCAGACAAGGTCTTCCTAAAACAGAGCTGTGATTTGTTCCCCAAGCATTCCTGTGTTTTGTCCCCAGTTTGCCACTTGGGACCTTTATGAAGTGGGACACAGTTCCAGATGACTGGGTCTCTAGGGGATTATGTGGTTCTGCCAGGACTCCATTAATTCTATAGGAACAGACAGTTGTAAAAGGACAATTTCTGTTCTCTGGCGTCCTTTCCTACACCTGTGATCGCTCTTGACATCTACAAGGACAGCTGAGGGCCCTCACCACTGCTGCCATATTATCTGGACATTTTGTGTTTTGACACCTGTGAGCTAAAGAAACATTTTTCTTTTTAAGTTCCTCAACCTCTGGCATTTTATGATAGAAATAGAAAACTGACTAATGCATATAGCACTTAAGCTAATTCCTCTCCTGTCTAGGGCCCCTTCATGGATCCTTTTAAAGAAAAACCAGCAAATACCATGGGTTTGTATTTAATGAGCACGATTCTAGCGTGGGGCAGATGGGCGAAGGAGCATGGCGGCACAAAAACAACTTCCACCTCAGACATACCCGGAAGTCTCTTTTCCTGCATCAAATATAAGTGGTTCTCATAGGTCAGGTGCTCTGAGTACGAATGGTCACCTGTGTCCAGCCTTGCTGGCTCAGGACCTGATGGATGCAGATGCTCCCATTCCAGTTAGGGCTCTGTGTGGACTCCTATGTCATCCTACGCTGTCCTCGCCTCTTTAGGGAAAACTGGATAATACATAAAAACAAGACAGCTTCATGTGACTGCTGACTACATGCCACAGTCCGTGTCTCCACTCTCTGCTCTGTTCTGCCCTGCAGGGAGGTCCCCAGGCTACCGCTCCTATTTTGCAATGAGGACGGTATGTGGGGAGGGTAAGGAACTCGCTCCGTCCAGACAGCAACAAGCAGACCTAGGAACTGCAGAGTCTGAGGCCTTAAAGCCATCCACGTTCCCACCCACGAGACGACGCTCTTGGCACACTCCCCAGACCCTAGGCCTGCACAGAAATGCTTTGCTAATGAAGATCACACCGTATCTGGCCATCCCTCTCTGTCCTCAAGGCGTGGCTCTGGGTTCCCTCCAGATCGTTCCATCCACTTCAGACCATCTCTAGAAGACTTAAACATCTAACACAACATGCACACGATGTAGACAGCTGCCGTACATGTTCAATACAGACACGACCATCTGAGGCCTAACCACACAGACCTGACCATCTGAGGCCTAACCACACAGACCTGACCATCTCAGGCCTAACCACACAGACCTGACCATCTCAGGCCTAACCACACAAAACACTCCAGCAACAGGTAAACTGCCCTCCCCAATATTTTCTTTTTTTCCCCCCTTCAATATTTTCAAACTATGGTTGGTTCCAGCCTGTAGGCACAGAGGCCGACTGGACGACTTATGTTTTCAATTTGTCTTGTATGGTGAGCATCTCTCCATTTCACTAAACAAGATCGGAACAAACATCCTTTAAAAGTTCCTTGGTCCACGGCGATACAGTATATCACATTGTTTCCCAGGGGTAGATATTTAAGCTATTTTGAATAGTTTTAATACTGCCAGTCCTCGCGGAAGCTGATTAATCTGAACTTTAGTGACCTGGACCCTTACCCATCTAGAACACGGACGTGTGTGCAACCATTCCTGACTGGTTGTGTACTTGAGGCTGCTGGTTAAAACCCCGGAGGCTTTGATCCTAGCACTTGGGAAGCTGACAGCCAGGCTACATGGTGAGCTCCTGTCTTAAAAGAAGATACAGACACACAGAGACAAGTCACATCGCTTGTTCGAAAGCTGACCGCGGAGGTAAAGACATAAGAGGGAACTGGCTGCAGGTGGCACTCTAGTTACTACCCAGCCTGCTGCTCTCACGCAGTGTCCTCAAACAAAATGTTTATCCTTAAAAAGAAAATAGGGAACCATTCGCTCAGCACTTCTATATGCCAGGAAGTGAACGAAATCCTCTCTGTGACTAAGCCACCTCCGTCATTATCCTACCCTCATTTCCCAGAAGAAAGAATGGGCACAGAGAGGCTAAACCACTAACTCCAGGTCACAGAGCCAGGCCACCTGGCTATCAACCTCTGAGCATTCTACCCAGGGACTTTTCTGGGGAGCTCATTTGGCAATCTCATGTAATTAACTACTCCATCTTAAAATGATTTAAAAATCAATAAAATACATAGGATTTCAAATGAAACTAAGTCAAACTCCATTTACTAAAATGAAAAGCAAAATTGTGAATAGCCATGTTTATTAACTTTTTTTAAAAAAATCTCAATAATCACGTGATACCATGATTTTAAGCAGTGATGAGGACCAGAGAATTATTAAAAATATGCAGAAAAATTAGTGAATTTATCTGAAAATATAGTCACATCAGGACAGAATGGAAGGCATTCTCAAAGAGGTGTGAAAATTGAGACCTAGCCCTTTTCTAAGTCCTAGGCCCAGGCTGGGGACCCTCTGCTAGATGGCATTGGCTTCCCAGTCCCCAAGCATCCATCCGCATTTGGCTTCCCTCACAGGGACCAGGAGGCCCCATCCCCTCCACCCTCTTCATCACAGATGTACCTCAGCAGAGGTGACCTCTTTAAGGACAGCCCTGTGTCTGCTCATCGCTGCTTCTCTCTCTGGCCCTGATCCACAGCTGGCTCCAGGCAGACATTAAGCCACATCTGTGGAACTGACTGGAAGCCAAGGGTGGCCCAAAGCCACAGCTGCTGATTCACACCCTGGCCCGAGAGGAGGAAATAGTGACGCCACCTCGTGGGTTCTGGCTTGTGGGCCAGCACTGTGGGTGGAGGTTCGTGCAATTCTGCTTCATTAAGCAGAACTGAACACGCCAACCCTGTGGGCTTTCAGGCAGCTTCCCTAGGGTGAGGGGCGGAAAGCTGCTGGTTCCCATCACTTCAGTCAAGTGTGATCCTGAGCAAACTGCCTGGCCTTTCTAACGACCTCAGCTTCCACAGGTGTGAAGCTGAAGAGGACAGTCTAACATGTCATTGGTGCATGGTGTCACCTTCCCAGTCCAAGCCTCCTCCTTCTAACCCAGTGCCCTTTGACCTCTGCTGCCCACTATTTGAAATAAGAGTTGGACTGTCAATCAGGATATTCCACCTCTACCCGGGAGATGGCCAGGTGATCTGGTCCGTTGGAGTCCCTCTTAAAGCTGTGGCATCTAGTGGTGCTAATGTTACTCACGTCCCGTTTGTTCAGAGATGGGGAGCAGAGAGGTTCATCTGGCTCTGTGGTTCAAGTCAGCCATGCTTTGTGTGTTGGTTTGTTTCTCTGTCACTTACTGAGCATCAGCTTTTTACTCTGGAAAACTGTCTCTCACACTCAGTGGCATTAGGTCTGAGACCCTTGAGCACATGAGAAACACTCAGGTCAATGAAAGTTACTGTCTGACATTATCATCATAATTAGCAATAAAAATATCATTAAATTCTGAAAGCAAGACAGACTTAGAGTTATTAGCACACCGCTCAAATGTCAGAATCCCAGTGGCTTTTACACTGTCCCCTGAAGAGCCAGTCTTGGCTCCATTGTCCACATGGACTCTGCCCTCTTCCTGCTCCTGCGATGCAGGCTGGAGGCCCAAAGAACCATCTTCCCTCCGAGGATCAGCTTCCCTCTGAGGTGAGGATCAGCTTTCCCTTCAAGGATAGAGGATCAACTCTCTGAGGATCAGCTTCTCTCTGAGAATTGGCTTCCCTCCAAGGATTGAGGATCAGCTTCTCTTTGTGGATCAGCTTCTCTTTGTGGATCAGCTTCTTTCTCTGCTCAGTGGCTTTCACTGTGCATATTGTCCATGCAGTGCACAGAAGCCCCAGTTCCAGCCCACACCCATGGTACCAGATGCCAAGGTCTCTTAATTTCCTATCCATGGCTTCTATCTCCACTTCTCACATCACTTCTGTTTGCCCAATCTCTGTCCGTCTTCTCTGCCAAACCTTTTTTACCCTTGTCCACTGAGCATCACCCATCCCATACTGGGTGATCAGCCTCAGGTTACCTCCTCAGTGTTTACCTTCATGAAGTCCAGGGCCAGAAGCAGCCCCAGGTGATCTGTGTGTCTGCCCTCTTTCCTGGAGATCCTCTGTTTATGTGGACATTGTCCCTGCATTTTCGGAGTACCTGCCCCCTGGGTGCCTTGTGTTTGTCCATGGATTCTCAGGACACAGTAGACTTCCCGGCAGGAAGATGCTGGAGTGCTGTTTTCAGAGAGGTATCTCTGGCAACACTGAATGAAGCACAGTGCCCAGTTGAACTTAATTTCAGCTAAGTGATGAATCACCATTGAGTACCAGTACGGTCCAGATACTGCGTACGCATTATCTGGAATTCATATTGTACTGGGTGTACTGGGTTCTCATTTGCTCAGCCAGGATGGGCCGAGACAGAACTGCAGAGGCTGATGGTGGAGTTCGCTCCCTCCACCCCCTCCTCTCTGTAGCTCGTGAAGAAAGCTTGGGCCAGCAAGCAAGAGGGAGGAGCCCTGCAGCTTGGGTATGGTGCAGCGGGACCACCACTTCTAGTGAAACAGACTGCGGGATCCCATGTGAGTAGGGGCAGCCACTGCTGAGCCACTGAGTCACCTGTTACTTTGTTCCAAACTCTGTCCCTATGTTTGACCAGGAGATAAGAATGCCAGCTTGGTGCGGGGCTGCTCAGTTTCACCACTCTGGGCTCTAAGAAAGGGATCACAGAACATAAGCTTTGGAACACTGCTTCAAGGATAGGAAAACTCCAAGGACAAACACCCCAGCATCTTGTGTCCCCAGACATCCTGCACAAAAGCTTTCGAACCCTGGCAAAGCCACCAGCTTTAGGGAAGGGACATCTTAGGGGCAGCAGTAAGCAAAGAACAGTACCAGCTCAGAGTTTGGTTCCAGATGCCACGTGCGGCCATCTGAACAGGCCTCGTGTCCCCTCAGCCACCTCGTGTCCCCTTCCTGCAATGGCAGGAACAAAAGGGAAGGGGGCAACCAAGTCATGAGAAGGAAGGACCATTCACCAGTTTCCCTCCAAGGAACAAGGATGCTGTGTCGGAGAGTTTACGTCAACTTGACACAAGCTGAAGTCACCTGAAAGGAAGGAAGCTCATTGAGAAAATGATTCAAGATCCAGCTGTCAGGCATTTTCTTAATTGGTGATTGATGGGAGACGGCCCTGCCCATTGTGGGTGGTGCCATTCCTGGGCTGGTGGTCCTGGGTTCTAAAAGAAAGCAGGCTGGGCAAGCTAAGAGGAACAAGCCAGTGAGCAGCACCCCTCTATGCCTTCTGCATCAGCTTCTGCCTCCAGGTTCCTGCCTTGGCCTCCCTCAATGGACTGTGACTCAGGATATGTAAGCCAAATAAACGCTTTCCTCCTCAAAGGTCATGGTGTTTCATCACAGCAATAATAACCATAACTAAGACAGATGAGTAATTTGCAAGCAGAGTCCAAGCATCGTGAATGGGACAAGCAGCTCAACGGGAGGGTCCCCAGTCTGGTCTTTTTTGGTGGTGCAGTAACTGTGCCACTTGTCCACTGTGGGCACCTGAGTTGGGGAACCCTCAAACATATAAAATACCCCAGGAGCAGGGATTGGATCCGGCACACCTCTAACTGAAGGACTTTTCTAGTATCCTGTGACCTCAGAGAGCAGACCAGAGTGTCTGCAGGACTCCGGGCTGCATGATTCTGCACTCATCCTCATAGCTGCAGGCACCATGAAGGACTGGACCCTCTGAGCGAGGCACCCTAGAGCCAGGAAACCATGTGCCTGATTGCCCTGTGGGATTTCACACACTCATAGCTTTTGCTTCTTCAGCTCATGGCTAGAAAGCCACATGCAAGCCCGTCATGTGTGGCAGAAATGGAAAAAGAGTGTCTGTGGTCAGCAGAAGCCCATCTGAGGAGGCCTTGCTCTCAGAGGATGGGGGATCCAGAGGGACCTTCACACGCTGACAGCAGGATGTGGGAACCTGCTGGAGCCACCTCGGCTCGGCACGGCCTCTTTTTTAAAACAAGCAGCCATCCGTTTTTATTTTCACTAAAAACAGGGCCACGTGTGTACTGCAGAATATTTGGAAAACATAAAAAAGCACCGACAAGCAAAAAAAAAAGTGCAACATATTTTATCAGCTCTATTTCTGGGTCTGAGATGGCCATTTTCACCCTTCACTGGCAATCTGCAGGAAGGGCCCGAGGATGAGCATGTACCCATCGCCAGTCCGACTGTGACGCCCTGGCAGGAGCCAGGAACATCTACACCACCCTCCTGGAATTCTGCATGTACATGTCACGTGGATCCTGTTCTCTACTGATGGGCATTTAAGCAGCTACCAACCCTCAACTATGGTGAATAACAATATACATGGATGTTTCTAGTAAGGCTGCTCTTGTCAGGCCTGATCCAGGGGCTGGGTCCACTATCATACTCACACGGGCCTCTTCAAACTGGAACTGCTGACAACCCCATTTTATAGACGGGAACACTGAGTACAGAGAGGGTAAAGTGTTCTGACTGTGGTCACAGAGTTGGTGAACGGCAGAGAAGAAATCTGAACCCACTGGTCTGGTGGGCCTTCTCCATCCACTAAGGGCACAGGTTTAAAGTCTGCACCCATTCGCTGTTGCAATTGCTTGGAGCTATGCTACCGCAGCTTCCTTCAGCTTGCAGGATCCAGAGTATGAGAGGAGTAGCTGGGGCACCTCCTTTGGAGCAGGCCTTCAGTGAGGGGAGGGCCTGGTGCCTGCACCCAGGGCTGAGGGGATTGGAGCAGTCAGCACAGTTGTCAAGGTCCCAGAAGAGCATCCTGAAGACATCTTACTTGCCACCTGCTCCGCACAGCTTGCTTCTGTGACAGGCACCTCATCTTTTTTTCTCAGCCTCAAGAAAGCAACAGACACTTTTTAAAAAAGTTCTACTCTGGCCGGGTGGTGGTGGCGCACGCCTTTAATCCCAGCACTTGGGAGGCAGAGGCAGGCGGATCTCTGTGAGTTCGAGGCCAGCCTGATCTACAAGAGCTAGTTCCAGGACAGCCTCCAAAGCTACAGAGAAACCCTGTCTCGAAAAACAAAACAAAACAAAAAAGTCTACTCAGGGGCTGGAGAGATGGTTCGGTAATTAAGCGCATTTGCTGCTCTTCCAGAGGACGCAGTGTGGTTCCCAGCACCCAGGCAACTGCAGCACCAGAGGACTGAACATCCTCTTCTGGCCCTCAAGGGCATCAGCATATTTTTGCATATCCATGCATTCAGACAAGCACATGCGCACATAGATAAAAATAAATCTCCTTTTCAAAATGCTGCAAGGGTGCTAGTGCTGTGTGACAGACACGGCGAGGGACAGAACCATCTGCAGAGGAGGCTGGAGGGGCTCTTCACACTGCAGCACAGCACCCAGGCTGGGCAGGGGCCACAGGAGAGAGCGGAAGCGTGAACGCAGGCACCGCACATCTCAGCAGTGGATCCAGACCATGGCCAAGCTGTGGTTCTTCATGGCCACCACTAATGGCTGTTGTCAGGCTCAGCGCTGACCATCAGGATTTAAACCCATGTCATTCAGACACCCTGGGAAGTGCCACTGGCAGGCCTCCAGGCTCAGCAGTGATGAGAACCAAAACCAGGCTTCACCACCACACGGCAAAGGTAAGTCGGGAAGAAATGGGCTAGTCGCTGGCAGTTTTCTCCAGCAGAATCCTAGCACCTCCGAATTCTCACACTCTCTTCTCAGGAGGCGCCACCTCGCTCACAAAGCCAGAAGCCAAGGTTGGGCGGGGTGGCCCTACTGCCACAAAGAACTTGTTGCATCCAGGCTAGTTTGTCTCTAACATTCCCACTGGCTGCCCTGCTTTGAGGGTTTCCATAAAAGGGGTGGCAGAGGAGGGAGGTGGCTGTGGATGTACATGGGCGGCAGCAGATCTACACTCCACAGCTCAGCTTTGGGGACCGCCACACAACACAGAAGACAGCTCTGGCTTCACAGAGTACAGGCATGATCCACACTGCCTCGGCAGCGACCGTCACTCCCAGGTTCCCAGTACCTGATCAGTTAAGGAGGGACACCCTGACAATCTCTCGCTCTATAAGGATGATCCACTCAGAGCTTCTTTGGAGTAAGTGACAAGCGCTGGTGACTTGCATGGGGGAAGAGAGAAGAACCTAGGATGACCCTGACATCTCAGAAGAGGTGGCAACAGTGAGCCCCCTGATTTGTGGTAGGGATCCCAAGGCTGCCTCTATCTCCCAGACAAACACACCTAGCTCAGTTCCCATGCCATCTTTCCCTGTTGAGTGACCTCACACACACACTTTGGATTCTCTGAGTCTATGGTCTCCTCGAAGGGAAACTGAGAACATTAATCACCTGCAAGATTAGTATCCCAGATGTATAAAGCTTTCACATCAAGAGAAGATAAAAGGCAAAAGAGACTGAGCCAGCAGCAAAGGATTAAACAGGCAATTCACAGAGGAGGGATCTCAGCTGGCCAATGAAGGCACAAAAGGCCACTTGACCTCATTAGCAAACAGGGAAAGGCTAAGGAGCACCATCATGGGACCCTACCATACAGCAAGCAGACTGACGTCAACTGAACGAGGCCCAGAGCAGACGGAACCCAGGGACGTGGCTCCTGCGGTGACACGCAGGGCTGAACATAAGACACAGCAGAGTTCTGGTGCTGGAACTAGACACAGAAACAGCCACAAATGGGAGTACTATGCAGCGGTTAAAATGAACTGGGGCTTCTGAATTAACACAGATCTGAGCAGGGCAAGATTTTTAAAGTTTCAAAACATCAAAGACAAGATTGAGATGGGCTAGCAGGTAAAGCATGTAAAGGGCAAGGAGGAGATACTGATGGCAAATGGGGTGACAGAAATGTTATAAACCTAGACAGGGGTTATGGCTATTCAGACCTATATAGTTATGACACATGCCAGTGACCTCTATGGTTACAATGGGTCACCGTGGTGGTATGTAAATGATACCTGAAGGAGGCAGCTAAATAAAAGAAAAAAAAATCCCTATGAACCCATATTTTATGTGTGTAGGTGTTGCCTGAATGTATGTGCGTCACATGTGCCTGGTGTCTGTGGAGGCGAGAAGAGGGTGTCAAATCCCCTGGAACTGGAGTCACAGATGGTCGTGAAACACCATGTGAGTGAGTGCTGGGAACCAAAGCCAGGTCCTCTGCAAAGGCAACAAGTACTCTCTAACACTGAGGCTGAGCGCCCTCTCCAGCCAGTGGATCTGCATTTTAAAAGTAAGTGGGGGCCAGGCATGGCGGACTTTAATTCAGGCACTCAGAAGGCAAAGGCAGGAGGATTTCTGTGAGTTCTAGGCCAGCCTGGTCTACACGGTTAGTTCCGGGCCAGCCTGGGCTACCAACTGAGAAGTGCATGGAGATGGCAAAAAACAGATGCAGGGCAGTAGTTTGGGGAAAAGAAGTGACTGGAAGGGCACATGGGGGCTCCGTCTCTGTGACTTATTTGAAATAAAAAGACAGAAAGGATTTGAGATGAATGCAGAGCCTGGCAAAGACAGGAGTCTACGGACAGGGGTGGGCCTTGTTCCCTCTGTGCTCCTGAGACACTGAAGTCACACGATGGGAGTCTACCACCCTCAAAGAAACCCACTGGTCAGTACTGCTGTGGGGGCCCTCCCGTGCCCTTGACCTTGTGTGTCCTATCTGTGCATGGGAGGGGATCCCAAGAGACCCCCAGAGCCCACAGGTTGGTAGAAGACACTCCAGTAGGGAGAGTGGCCACAGTGTCTTACTCTGAGAAGCTCCCTTCATTCACTCTGAAGCCCAGACTCTGAGTAGACAAACATAGTAGGGGCTACACACAGTGACATCGGCCTTGTCCACAGGCGAAGGTGGCCTTTGTGGAGAGGCTGCTAACCTGACATGGAGGTAGAGGAGGGGACCTGACCCCCAGGCACTGTTGTCTAACTGTAGCCTCAGAACCTCTGACCGGATCCCTTCAAGGCATGGGATCAGAGGGACACAGCAGCTAGGCCACTCCAAACTGCTATGTATGTTGCTCTGTGGTGCTGTGACAGGGGCAAGAGTATATGGTGACACCCCTGTTAATGTCCAAATGTGGTCTGTCCCCATCCAAGAGTTTTGTGTTGGGAGTTTGGTCTCCAGTGTGGTGACATGAGAAATGGTAGGATCTAAGGGGTGGAGCCTAGGGAGAGGTAGTTAGGTCATTGGGTGCATGGCCTTAAAAGAGATTAAGATGGTTCTCCTAGGACCTCAGTTCCCAAAGGGCTGGTTGTTACAAAGGAACAAAGTGGTTCCTCCCCCATCTTCCGGGTGTCTAGGTTCACCATACAATCTCTTTATATACAAGCTCCCACCATGATGCCGCCTACAACTCTGTGAGGTAGACAAGAAGTCCAGGGGCCAAACTGATGAGGCAGCCCCAGCTTGGACTTCCAGCTTCCCAGGCAGCTAAATAAACCTCTTTAATTTACAAAGTTGCACCTCAGGTACTCGGTTATACAATAAAAACAGACTAAGATGGGTCCCAAAGGGATGTGGGACATTCAATACCTGGCCATGTTTTTGGTTGCCACAGCTAAGGAAAGGGGAGCCGCTGTATGGAGAGCGGAAGCAAGGTTACTTCAGCAAGGCGGCCAATACCTGTTTCCAGATCCACCCCTTTCAGTGTGTGGAGCTGGGGGACAGGTGACACAGTCCAGTCTGCTGCTGCTGCTGGCTTTGGGGCCCTGCCACCATAGTGCCAAATTATCCGCTCCTCTGGATGACTCAAGGTGCACCATCCCTACCCCCTTCCTCCTCTGGGGAATCAAAGGCTGGATGGCAGGGAGAAGGCCCCTTGTCACAGCAGTGACTAAGCCCGCACTCAGAGGAACAAGCTCCCACAAGACTTCAGTACATTTCCAATCAGAGAGACACGGTCACTACAGGGCTACAGTTAAGGAACTTCACACGACTGCTCCCCCACTGGGAGGGGACATCATCATCCCATCTTTCAGATGAGGACACAGTCTTCAAGAAGTAGCAGCAACCTGGGAACCCAAAAGCTGAGCCCAAACCAGGCTGCTACATAGACCTGGCTCAGCGGGCCCCTAACAACTGGTTGGAAGTTCGAGGGTACCCCTCGAAGCGTCAAATCGCTGGCAAGGAGGTGTGGGCCTGAGTGGATTCCCAGTTTTTGAGAGGACTTTTGTGCAGGGTCTCTGTGGGCATATGGGGTCTGAGAAGAGGCGTGGTTACAACTTTTTGGTCCAACAGTCCTGGACTTAACACACCTGCTCTGTTCTTGACTGTTAGTTTTCTCGTCTGTGAAAAGGACTTGAGAAAACCACCACTAAAGGTGTGTGACAGCACAAGACAGGACGACGATGCCAGCCCTTGGTGGCTGTAGCTATTCTGGTGGGTTCACAAATCTGGAAAAGAATTCCAGACTTCCTCCAGTTGGTGTGTTACTGAAAACTGTCCCATACCCAAGAGGCAACACAACAGGCTCCAACAAGAAACCAAGATTTGGCAGCATTCTAAACAGTTAAGGGGAAAAAAAGGGGTGGGGTGTGGGGAAACCAAGACAATTTAGCTGAGCTTTGAGCAGGGAAAACTTAGCTCTATTTAAAGATACCACAGGTCCAGGAAGCAGCCCCCGCTGGCTGGCCCAGGACTGAGTAACTGAATGCCTAGCCAATAACAATACATGGGAACACAGCACACCCTTTCTTGTAGAGTGCAGTGGATTCCCGGCCATCTCCTTCCAGAATTTTATGAGCGACTTATGGAAGGCATGTATATCTGTCTGCTTTGTAAGAATGACTCTCTTAAACAAATAGATCGGAAAGGGGCTTCCAGGGAGGCCCCTGGCCAGCCTTTCTCTAGCCAACGCCCTTTTCTAGTCATTGTTCCACACTTCTTTGTTAGAATTTTTTTTCCCTCCCTCTTGCTTTTTTCCTTCCTGGTTAACTTCTCCAAGGCTGCCACAGCCAGCTTCTTCCAGGCAGGGACACCATCCCCCTTCACTCTTGAAGTCCCCAGGGCCTCCTATGGATCCACTGTCCTATTACTCAGAATCTTTGAGGTGGAACCTGGGCCACCTCAATCGCAGACAAGGTCCCTAAGCAGCCCTGGACGCCACTTCCCACCTGCGGGTCACCGTGGGCTGGGCCCACGGTCCACGTTCTAGAACCCTCAGCCTTCCCATCTGCAAAATGACGCCGGAGACCCATTTCCTCCATGCCTTGCCAGCTCCAAACAAAATTCTCATTTAACAGAAGGGGGTACTCCTGGGGAAACTTTACCACATTGTTAAACGGAAGTTACTAGAGAGGGGCACTCAAATGACCCGTGCCCAAAAGGACGAGGGGCTTGGTTGGCTGGTACCACGAGGCTGGGTCTCTCTCCCGGTTTGTCTGCGTCTCCCCCAGCGGCTGGGGCCAGACTTTTGCACGGGTGGGCAGGGCGGGGGCTCGCGAGGAGATGGCGGGGAGGGCGCGGGGGCCCGGGACGTGCGGGGAGATGGCGGGGAGGGCGCGGGGACCAGGGGCGCGTGGGGAGACAGACGGCAGGGAGGGCGCGGGGCACAAGTTCTGCGCGGGGCTGGGGTCGCCGCGTGGCGCGGGCGCAGACTCACATAATGCTTGTTGGGCACGCGCCGCTTCTGTACGTCCAGCACCTTCACCTCCACGATGCTGCGCCGCGGCGGCATGGCCGTTTTCCGCGCCCAGCGCCGTGCGGGCCGGACCGGGCCGAAGCGATCCGAGTCGCCGAGCACTAACCGCTGCCGTCGCCGCCGCCCTCCGCGCCCCGCCCCTGCCCGCCCCCGCGCCGCCCGCCCACCCCGCTTAAAGGGCCCGCCCGGCCCGGCCCGGCCACGTCCGCCCGCGGGCCTTTGTCCCTAAGCTCGGCGGGACGACGCGCCCCGCCCCCCCACTCCCGCGTCCGGGCCTGGCGACCCTTAAACCCAAGTATCCAATCACCCTGCTGGGGCTTTCCAACCCCGAAATGGACTCAAGGTGGTTGCCCACCCCCCTCGGTGTCCGTGAACCGCGGGTGTTCCAGTCGCTGTAAATCCGGTCGCCCACCCCCAAGTCTCGGGATTCAGGGGAGAAGAAGCAGTGACTAGGTCTCCTGGGTTCACTGTCTGTGACATGGAGAGAAAAACTGCAAAAATGCCCTCGCGGCCCTGCAAAGGGCGGCGAATGTGAGCCAAAATAGGGGTGCTGGGTAGGTAGCGAGTTCCTGGCCTCCACACCTGACCCTGTGCCTTGACCTTTTCACAGATGCCCAGTTAAAGTCTCACAACACCTGGGAATGGGGGACGACAATTAATCACCTTTTACAGAGGACCTAACTGAGAGCAACCGCCAGATTCATGGAGCAGGTGGGTTGAACCCATGGTTGCCCCACGCTAACTAAGCAAATCAAAGCTACAAGTGGTTCCACATTTTTTTCACCTAGCACCTTCTAGCATTGGCTGGACACTCGGTAACTGACCCATGCTGGCTGAATGAACGAATGAATGACCAGACACACATAACAGTATGGATAGGTAGTTCAGGCTGCAGGTCGGTGTTCTCCCAGCCGCTGAGCACGGGTTCCCCTCCAGGCACCTTCCCACCCATAGTTCCAGATCAGCCAAGGAATTTCTCAGGGGAGGGTTCTCAGTCCAGTCAGGCCTTGCAGATAGATCCGGTTTGATTCCCTCTGGAAATCCCTCCATTGCCTTTCTGACTTCCTTGCCCATCTTTTCCACTGCCCTGGTCTGAAGGGCTTGGCTGGTGGGGGGACCTGGCAGGAGGAGAAGTCTGGGTAACCCTCCTCTTCCCCCCACCCCACCCCGGGTTCCCTTCCTTCTGAATTATCTTCGCCAAATGCTATGGTTTTGTACTAGCGGTGGGCGCAGTCCCTGGACACAGGACCCTCTTCTTCGCTCTCTTGGTGCTCCCCATCCCTTGGCAAACAGACTCTTCATTAAGAAGTTCTCACTAAGCCATTTGGAGAGGGGCATTCGTTTTGGACACTGGCCCTCTCTGGCCCAGCACTTCTCTCCAGGCACCTTCTTCTTCAGTAGAGCAGCCACCCAGGCACCCTCTGGTCACCCTGGAAATAGGCAACGTGGTGACCTCCAACCAGGCTTCTCCCATCTTCTGCACAAAGCCAGCTTCCCTAACAAGCAGAACAGCAGACTGTAGAATCAGGACACCATCAGCCAGCTTCCCCAGCTCCCAGGTTCCATCCTCCAGGTGTGTCTAGTTCCTTGCCTGGTGGGCCTGGCCTGGGGAGATTGTCCCCCACCTGCCTGTAGCAGCAGCCATGCCTCGGCTCCCAGGTCCCTCGCCCTTTCCCTTGGATGCTGATTTCTGTCTGTAAGAGTCTAAGCACTCTGGATCCTTCCAGAAACTTCACTCTCAGCATTTGTCCTGGCTCATTTCACTCAGTGTCCACGAGGTTCATCCTCGTCTGTGTTACCTGCTTCAGAATCTCCTCCCTTTTTGTGGCCGGAAAACTATTTCACGGTGTGCTCTTTACCCATTTCCTTTACTCATGCGCCTGATGGTCACTTTAGCTGTCACCACCTTTGGGCTACTGTGACTAAGGCTGCTGGGAATGTTGACATACGGATATGTGTTCAAAGTCCTTGCTTGCGGGTATATTCCGGAAGTAGAATTTCTGGATTGCATGGCCATTCTGTCTTGATTCGTTCATTCTTTTGTGGAACTGCCCTTCTGCCCTCCTGGTGGCCATGCTGTTTTTACTGCCCATTGGCAGTGCACAGAGGCTCAGCTTTCTCCACCCTGCTCTCCATGTCTGTTTCTTTCTGATTCTTCTGTTGTTCTTGACTGCAGCTACACCAAAGGTGTGGAACAGTGACTCACTGTGCCTTTATTTGCATCTCCCCCATGATTAGTGACAGGGGAAAATGCCCGTTCAAGCTCTTTGCCAAATCTTACACAGGGTGTCGGCGCTTTTCTCTTGCCTTTGTGAATCTGAGGCTTAACCTCCTACACATCTGGGCTTTCCCAAACAGGCAGCCTATTTGAGGTGGGGTGGGGACTGAACTGTGGGTTAGTGATATGACTTAGGTTAGCTATCCGTACTAGAAAATGCTACCCAGGCTTTGCTTGGAAGGCACTGAGGATAATCTGCTGAGAGACAAAGCAAAACAAGACAAAACAACAACAACAACAACACACACACAAATCTAAAACAAAACAAACCCTCAACTCTCATGGTCAGTAGAACTTAAGGGGGCAGGGCTACCTATTGTGGAACTCAGATAGCCACACAAAACCCTTCTGCAAATTCAAGTGCACCAGGGAATCCAAATCTCTAGCAGGAGAGAAAATCCCACCTGGATCCTAAGCTTACTCTAGCCACTCGCCAGCCTAATAGCGTTTGCTGAGCTTTGTCGGTGAGCCTGGCGTTGGCTGGCACTTACATGCGGTATTGTCTTACTAGGGTACCATAGCGCTGTGACATACAAGCCATCCTTTTGTCTGCTGATGGGAAGTTAAAGACATTTGAACAGGCAGTGCTTCCCTGAGATGACAGTGCTGGGGTAAAGCGGCACTTACGGATTATCTGACTTCCACACTTTGTGCTCAGCCATGAACCTGTCTGTGTCCAGCAGGGTGTGACCCTGGGCAAGTACCTTGGTCTTCTCATAAGGTGGCATAAGAACAGCTACAGTTAGGGGCTGGAGAGATGGCTCAGCAGTTAAGAACACTGACTGCTCTTCCAGAGGACCCGGAATGTTCAATTCCAAGTACCCACATGGCAGCTCACACCTCTCTGTAACTTCAAGATCTGACACCCTCACACAGACATACATGCAGGCAAAACACCAATGCACATTAAAAAGAACTGAGGGCATGGCTTTGGGGCATTTTCTTGACAGCTGATTGATAAGGACAGCCCAGCCCAATGTGGGCAGTGCCATCCCTAGGCAGGTGAGCCTGGTTGTATAAGGAAGGTAGCGGAACATGTCGGGAGCAGCCAGTGAGCAGTGCTCCAGTGAGCAATGCTCCAGTGAGCGGTGCTCCTTTATGCTCTCTCTCCAATCTGCCCTGGCTTCCCTAGGTGACAGATGACTTGGGAGTTGTAAGACAAAATAAATTCCTTCCCATGGTGTTTTTTAGCACAGCAATAGAAAACAATTAGAACAACACACAGAAACAAAAGAAAAGGTAAGAGGAATAAAAAAAAAAAAAAAGGGCCGGCGAGGTGACGCAGATGGTAAAGATGCTTGCTGTAACCCTGATGACCTGGAACCCACTATCCATATATGCTTTGTGACACACTGGCCTGAGTGTGCACACCCACAGAGACAAACAAATGAATGTCAAGTCAACAAGACCACCACTGGGAAGCAAGCCATCCTGGCCCCCTTCCCTCCTGTGTGGACATTCCAGACAGTCTCCTCCTTCCTGTGGCCATGCTTTCTGCTTCCCAAGCCAACACTCTTAGCACCATTCCTGCACATCAGTCTGGTTTAACCTCAGCACTACCAGGTCAAAGTGGACCGCAGGCTCTTCCCCAGCTCTGATAAAATCCACAGCCTTAAGAGAGATTCACTCTGTCACCTTCTCTATGGGGTCCTCCTCAGGTTTATTTCAAAATAAATCTTTCCTTTACTGTTGAGCCACTTAAAGGTCTTCTTAAACGTGTAATGCTTTTCTCTCTTTCTTTCCTCTTTTCTTTCTTTCTTTCTTTTTTTTTTTAAAGAGGGCTGGAGAGATGACTCAGCATTTTACAACTCTTGCCGAAGACAGACTCAGTCTTGATGTCTGCACCCACCAGAGAAGGCTCATAACCTGTAACTCCAGTTCCAGGGGTTCTGATGCCCTCTTCTGTCCTCTGTGGGCACCTGCATCCACACACATGCAAATAAAATATATCTTAAAAGAAAAGGAAAAAATGTCTTCTTCAGGGAACGGCTGTACCGTACACACCCACCCTATTTCTACAGCCATCTGTGGTTTAAGGGTTGGCAGGCACACAGTCTCTATGGCGCCCTCTACAGGCTGATGTGAGAGTGCTCCATCATCATCTGCTTCATCATCCCTTTGCACAACCCTTTGCACTTGTTAAATGTCTGCTTATAGGACCAGACCCAGACCTGAGGGGTGCAGACAGTCTCTGCATGGGTGTAATCACATCCCCACATGTTCACATACCCAACACACACACACACACACACACACACACACACACACCTCTCATCAGACTCCAAGCTTCCTCGTAGCCAGAGTGGCTTTACTTGTTTTAAACTCCCAGGTCCCTGCACAGACTTGTAGAGAGTCCCTGGAGAGATGTTTCTGTGATGGATAAACCTGTCTCTAGCTGCTGGACCACAGTGGGTCCTTGCCAGTGCGTGACAAACCAGCCTCTGGGTGGACCTCTCTGCTTTCCCATCTCTCTTTAGGTGTGCAGAGACCAGGGATAGAGTCCAGACTTCTCCTTTAGCTGGTGCTATTCCAAATTTCTGGCCCGGAAAGCATTTTGCAAACTTAAGCACTGCAGAGCACAGAGTTCCCCACTGCTTGCTGGAGCTAATGGAGTGCTGTGCTCCACACGGCAGGATCATGCAGGAAGCTTGAACGAGCTCCTGGTCTTTTTGTGACATTAGTGTCACCTTGGCTGGCAGGCTGTACTTCTCCCAGTCCCTAGTCCACAGAAGATCAGGCAGGCCAGGGGGGCTGAAGCCTGTGTTTTGCTGCCTCTTCAGCAGCAATCTCCGGGATGAAACTGGGCCCCTTTCCGGGACATGATTGGATGGAGAGGGGGGACAGAGATGCTCTCTCTGAGGTGTTGCCTGTCTCTGTAGGGATGCTCATCACAAGAGCAAACACCTGTGAAGGATTAGGAAGGAAGACTTTTGAAACCGTGAAGCAAATCACAGCTAGAGGAAGCTGGCTCAGGCAGAATCCCATGCAGGGAGAGCCTCCTGGGATGGGAGGTGACAATGTGGTCTCAGGGGCAGGGAGAGAATCTGCAGCCTCCCCTCCATCTTCTCCATTTTTCCCATGGCTGCGTTTATTTCCCTAAAGGGAGCTCTGTTTGCAATCCTCCCCTGCTCAGAAACCTTCCCCGGACCCCACTGCCCACAGATATTTCTCACTATAGGTGGTGTTCAAGGTCCCCATGACTAACCCCTCCATGCTGCTTGCATGCCTTCCTACTTCATGCTGCTCACCACCCCCGCCCCAGCCCCAATAGAGATGTGTAACTGTTTTCTGGTGCTAGCCAGCTGTTATCTACAACACTGTAAATTCTGTAGTCATCTGTGTCTCTAACATGCCTGTACTAGTTTATTTGCCTCGGGCAGTTAGAGGCTGGATGTGTTAGGAAGACGTGAGGTTTGTTTAGTTCACAGTTTTGAAGGTGAAGGACCAAGGTCAGGTGGCTGGCTTCCTGTGACCTCTGGTGAGGACCTTGGTGGTGGGTGGCATCACAAGGGTGGGAGTCCAGAAGAAATTATTGGCAAGATGGGCACCCAGAAAGACTTGGGCTGAGCTTCACTCTTTTGTATATGACAGCTTGTTCTTGAGAGGACTAACGGGGTTTGAGGAACACAATATTAATCCCTCCTGAGGCTGATGCTCTTCCTAGTGGCCTCTGTCTCACAGCTTCCACTACACTGCCCTGTGGGTCAAGCTTGCAGCTCACAGGCCCAGCCAGACCATAGCAATCCCAGCAGATCTGCGGCACATTCGTTTCTCCATTTCAGTGAGAAAACAGGAGCTAAGAGAAGATGACCAGGGTCACAGCGCCGGGGGCTGGTGAGTCTGGGATCTGATGCAAACATCTCTGGATGCCTCTGAAAAACAAAGCGTCCTTTGAGGAGCCGAGGACTGGACTGGAATCTTTCTGACTCTGTATCTCCTCCCTCCACTGAGAAGCAGCTTCAGAGTTGTTCTCTATTCTCAGCCAGGAGAGTGTTCGTTCAAGGAAAACCGGATTGTACCCCCTAATCCCATCCTCCCGCTGCTTAAATGTCCCCGTGATTTCCTGCAGCACATAGGATAGAGGCAAACACTTGGAGCAGCCATTAGGGATTAGCCAGACTCTGTTTTCAATGACCTGCTGACCTCATCTAGTCCCTTCCTCTGCCACGCCCTCCTCCAGCCACGCTGGCTTCTCTCAGTTTCTAGAAATTCGCCTTGCTGGCTTCTCTCAGTTTCTAGAAATTCGCCTTTTTATATATGCTGCTGCCTGCTCCTGAGTGCTTCACCTGTCTTCAAAGCTTTAGTCTGAGTGTCCCTTCTTCTGCAGCCTTTCCTTTACTTCCCACATGCGTTTTCTTTACAGCTCTTGGCATTGCCGTTACCTCTTCTTGCATGGCCTTCAACCAGAATGTACCTGCATGGTCAGGTCTCTTGTCAGCTATTGTCCCCCAAGTCAGCATAGTCCCACAGACCCTTAAAGAGGAGCCTAGAATACACGAACACTGCCTTTCTTTGAGAGGATCAGAGGTCTCCCCGCAGTGTCCTGGCCCTGGCAGCTGATTGGTAGATATTTACCAAATGAGTGGATAGATATGGCTGTGCACAGGTAAAGATGGTATTGATCGAGAGAAAAACTTTTGGCTCACCTTTAAGTTCAATGAGCACATACTCCAAAGGCCAGTGAGAGGCCAAAGCTGGTCACCAGTGTCTTGATTTTTGAAGCGAGAGACACTGGCAGGGAGATGTAACTGTTTAAATGGTGAACATCGCCCTGTGGAGACTGGGTGTACTTTTTAATCCAGCCACAAGGTGGCAGCCTCTCTCGGTGGTCCATGAACCAGTCCCCAAAGGAGCGCCCACCTGTTGCTCATGACTGTTCCTCAGTGCCTCCCACTCCTGACATTCCCAGGACAACCTAACCTGTGAGGTAGTTCCATGGACTAAGCATACTGTAGCTCAGCCTTACTTACTCAGACAGCACAATCTAAAGATGCAGGTGGCACTGGGAGCTCCTTTTTTGCATCCACCGGATAAGCCTTGAGAACCTAATACCTGCCAAACACTGAGCAATGTGCTTGGGAGACAAAAGCAAATGCAACAGGTAAGGATCCCCCCCCCCCCCCCCCCCCCCCGCCTCTGACTCACATTCTAACAGGGAAGACAGGCAATGAATGGGGGATGCGTCTCACCCACAGAAAGTCAGTGTCAGGAAAACAAAAGTACTCAAGGCAGGCTGTAGGTGGCCAGGGTGACAGAACCCCAGCAAGGGTCCCTGAGCCAGAGGGCCAATTCATGCCCTCCCCTGAGCAATGTGGAACCCGGGCCCAGCTCTGTGAGTCTGGCGACCGCTAGGTTTGCCTTCTGAGGATCTGGGGTTGCTCAGTGGGGTCAAGCAGTGAACAGAGGAAGAAGAGGATGGTAGCAGTTGAGCAAGCTGGCACTGAAGACCCAGGGTAGCAGCAACACAGGGAAGGGAGGTTGGGAGGTGGAGCTGGGCCCTGGCCAAGAGTTATGGCACCATAGAGCCTGTACCTGTGACACCCCAGCTCTGGAAGCATGGGTGGATATCCTGGGGAAGGAAAGGGACTGTTGAAGAAGATTGTGCTCCTGGGTCTGTCTCATTTCACCCTGCTAGGAGCTGGGTGGTCTCTGTCAACTGTAATAACGATGTTGCTGAAGAATGACACGGAGACAGGGGTGTAGGAGGAGCCTGGGTTGGTGTTCACACTGGGTGATTGTGATGTCCAGGCCCTGGTCCCCAGTGTTCTGCTCATTCACATGGGCAAGTAGCCCTGCCCACTGCTGACTCGTGAATATCTATGTTCCCCCAGGGAAGCAGGCCTGACTCCTCAGAGTGGGTGGCCCTGGCCGACCACAACCTGGAGTGTGGCAATGCCAACAACCAGCAGGGAACTTTGGCTGCCCTCCGACCACACAACCATCATGCTAGACCTCCGTGTCTGTGCGCTCTTGAGACGAACTTCTTCCTCATCTCTGAATGTTCTACAGCGACATCTAACTGGAAGGTTCTGGCTGCGGAAGGTGGGGCTGTATACGCTGGTCAGCTGGCACCCACCTGTTTCTTGAAGAGAGTGTCTTTTTGATTTGGTTCCAATTCATATCCCTCAGCAACTAAAGAGGATTACCAAACACATTACCCTACAGCCAGGTGAACTGGAGAAACTGGGGAATCTTTCAACATATGTTGGTGCAAAAACAAAAAATCATCAAAACAACACAACAAAACAAACACCTGACCACAGGTCTGCAGGACACACCTACTGCAGGTCTGGAGGACATGCCTACCACAGGTCTGCAGGACACACTGGCCACGGGCCTGCGGGACACACTTCAGATGCTGTAGCTGCTGCTCCTCCTCAAAATGTCATGTTCACTTGGTGACAGAGCTGATAGCCTGGTGGTCAGGTGGTAGAAGGTGGTTTTGTCTCTTCCCAAGGTGTGGCAGGATTTAGGATCAGGCCGTCCAGCTATGGAGAGGAAGTGAGGTGCTGCCTTAAGGGGGGGGTTTCTCTCTCCTCCACTCTCAGTTCTTCCTGATTTCCCATCCATCCCTAGGGTTAGGCCTCCGCAGGGGTCGCTTGGGACAGTCCTGCCCTTGTTTGGCCCCATAGTTAGCCATCTGTCCAGGTTCCCCAGATGATGAAATAATATTTTTTTTAAAGCAGAATGGTACAGTGGGAGCAAGGGTTGGGGAGAATATGGGGCACTCTCCCTTTGGTTTTCTTCAACCCAACCCCGACCCTCAGTCATCTCCAATCTCCAGCCCTACTTTAAAAAGATATTCTTTCCCAGTTCCGTGTATTTGACCATATACCCTCCCCCATTAATTCTCTTCTCCCTTTCCTCTTCCGCCTCTTGACAAGGCCTTGCTTCCCAGCCAGTCTCCATCTTTACACTGTGCAGATCTCTGCTGGAAGTGGTTTTTAAGGACTAGTGTTTTTCATTTGGACTGCTTGCTGTTTTCCCTCTCCTGGTTACAGAGCCAGGGGTCTGCCTAAGGACAGGGGCTTGGGCAGAGGGTCGGGGGTATATTTGACATACACAGGCTTGGATCTGGAGAGAGAGAGAGAGAGAGAGAGAGAGAGAGAGAGAGAGAGAGAGAGAGAGAGAGGCAACCTTGCTTCCAGAGGCAGCTTCTCAGTAAGCTCAAACAACACAGGACCATTTCCCAATCTCACACACATTACCCTATAACCCAGGTGTGCTGGAGAAACTGGGGAATCTCTCAATATATGTTTGGTGCAAAGAATTGCTTGTTTTAGGGGACTGAGGAGATGATTCAGTGGTTGGGAGCATTGGCGGCTCATCCAGAGGTTCTCAGTTTAATTGCCAGCAACCACATGGTGGCTCACAACCATCTATAGTGGGATCTGATGCCCTCTTCTGGACTAAAGGTGTGCATGCAGATAGATC
Source organism: Ondatra zibethicus (assembly GCA_004026605.1). Classification (NCBI taxonomy): domain Eukaryota; kingdom Metazoa; phylum Chordata; class Mammalia; order Rodentia; family Cricetidae; genus Ondatra; species Ondatra zibethicus. The sequence continues at coordinate 51,177 of PVIU01006740.1, forward strand.
ACTCATACATTAAAAAAAAAAAATAAGGACAGGCTCCAAAGCTACACAGAGAAACCTGTCTCAAAAAAACCAAATCGTCATCATCATCATCAATGTCATCATCAAAAATCTTTAAAAATGTTTTTAAAAAATGAATTGCTCATTTTAAATGTTGTGCTCTGGCCATGGATGGTAGAACTCATATTGGACATATGACCCAAATCACCATCTTTATCCGAAGCATCAATGGCAAGTGGGATGTCATGGAAGAAATGGCTTCTCTAGAGCCATTAAAAGATACAACTAGAGAAGAGATGTGGCTCAGTGGTCAAAAGCACTTGCTGCTCTTTTAGAGGACCCAGGTTCAATTCCTAGAACCCATGCTTAGAGCTGTTTGAAATTCTAGCTCCCGGGGACCTGACTCCTTCTGATCTCTGTGGGTACCAGCATGAACGTGGTACAGAGATTACAAGCAGGCAAGACACTCATGCACAGCAAATAAAAATAAATAAATCATTTCTAAAAAGACACAGCCAGATGAAGAGATCTGTAGACCACAGTGGAAAAAAAAGTTAGATGATTTTCTTTGCTCTCATAAATGTGTCTGGAACAGTTACTGAGAGGACTTGGTGATGGTGCGTGAAGGAGACAGACTTGTAAAATCAATAGATGATCGCCACTCCAAACTCGTTTAATTGTCATTGTATCGCTCACTCAGAAAACTCACGCACAAATGTCTTACAAAGGGGGCCATCAGTCAGGCGGGCGGTGGTGGCACACGCCTTTAATTTCAGCGCTTGTGAATCTCTGAATTCCAGGACAGCCAGGGCTACACAGAGAAACCCTGTCCCGGAAAACCAAAGGGCAAAATGGGTAGCATCATGCACACCGCGCGAACCTCACAGGGGCGGAGGGATGAATTCATCTCCAGCCCAGGACTCTTTAGAGGTGTTCATGCTAACTCTGGGGACATTTACTTTTCTGAGTTAGGATGGCTAGGTCAAGGCCCAATGTTGGAAAGACTTTATGATTTGTGACATGTGACAGTTGTCAAGTCATTTATGGAATCAAAACCAAAATTTGTCTAGAATTTGAAAATCAAAACCAAACCAGCTTTTTATTGGATTTAACCTATCTGTCTGTCTGTCTGTCTGTCTATCTATCTCTATTTACCCATTTATCTATTTAATTTTTAAAGATTTATTTTATTATTCATTTGTGTGTGTGCGTGTGTGTGATGCTCAAAGCTTGAGGAAGCCAGAAGAGGACTGGAGTTACCAGTAGTTGTAAAGAACCATGCAGATGCTGGGAACCAAGCCCAGGTCCTCTGGAAGAGAAGATAGTGCTGAATCTGGAGCTCACTGACGGATGAGGAGCCCGGAATCCTCCTGTCTCCACCTCTGTGTGATGACAGGCACAGGTACCACCATGCCTATATTTTTCTGGTAATCTTGACTCAGTCCTCAAGCTTGAGTACTTTACCTGTGAGCCACCTCCCCAGTCTTTAGATATCTATTTAAGGGAGTTACACAAGTGTCTTCAAGGTGAAGCCAATTTATCAACACAGTGTTTTAAATCATAACAGTGCCCAGAAGAGACTGAAATTATGGAAAGTTCAAACCGAATTCAAATCAAGCAAACAAGTCCAAATGAAAGCGAACAGGTTTGTTTTTGTTTGTTTGTTTGTTTGTGTTTTGAGAAAGGGTTTCTCTGTAGCTTTTGAAGCTTGTAGACCAGTCTGGCCTCGAACTCACAGAGATCCATCTGCCTCTGCCTCCCGAGTGCTGGAATTAAAGGCGCGTGCCACCACCGCCCGGCTGAAAGCGAACAGTTTTACACATTTTGGTTAACATCCCCGTGGACAACAACAACAAAATATGTAGCCTTACTTTTCAGTTTAAGAATTCGAAAACATAGTTTAAGATTTCCAAGAAGATATTCGATAGTCTTGTGTATCTGGCACTTCATTTCCATCAACACAAGAGTGTTTACCTGGCCATTTTCAGAGGATTCCCTACAGCTGCTGTCTGACGTTCGGCTGGAGGAAAGGTTTGATGGTATCTCTTGCCTCGGCTTGCATAGGTCTGCATTAGTTACTGGTCTCATCGCCGCAACGAAACGTTTGACCAAAGTGACTTACGGGAGAGAGGGTCCGTTTCAGCCTACAGTTTGAGGGTGCAGGCCACCGCAGCAGGGCAATATGACAACAGAAGCCTGGGGCAGCTGGTCACATCGCGTGCTGTCGGGACCAGAGATGAGTGATGGCACTTAGCTTCCTTTCTCTCTCAGTCCGCAGATTGGGGCCACCCACATTCAGGGTGGCTCTTCCCACCTCAGTTAACCTAAACTAGACACCACTCCACAGTCTGGGAGTTACCTAATGTAGATAATCCTTCCAAGGAATGCTTAGAATGCTGGAGGCCTAGGCGAGCGTAGATCTTGTCAAGTTGACACTAAACATTAGCCATCATGGTCCCTGTCTCCCTCGGCGCAAACATCCCCCACTTACCCATCATGCCTTTCGCACGCCATCCCTTGTTGGCATTGTTTATGTTTGTGAGCCACTATTTTCAGGAATGAAGTTGGGCGTGGTAGAGCGTGCTTACTACGATAACAGCTTTGAGGAGGCAGAGACGGGCAGACCACGGGGGCTTTCTGGGTGTCCAGCTTAGACTACCTGGAGAGTACCAGGCCAGTGAGAAATTTTGTCTCAAAATAAAAAATTAAAATCAAAATAAAAAAAAATAAAAGAAGCATGGGGTCTGAGGCATGACACCTGTGGCTATTAGCATACGTGTACTCACAAACACATGCGTGCACGTGTGTGTGTGCATACACACACACATAGACACATACAAGTAAATCACACAAAACGTAAACAGAGGATATGGTGAGAATTTACTGACAGCTATAGCTTCTTCCTTTGAAGTACAGGCTGAAGCAGTAACTGCAGTGTTGAACACCCACTAGGTTTTTTTTAATGTGGTCCTCTTTTCTTTTACTTTTTTAATAAATATATATATTTTAAAAATCAATGAAATTTTATTTCTTATTATATGTCAATTTTCTTTACTGATGATCACAAACAAAGGGCTGCTGACATATCCTTCGATCGTATATTTTGTTCCTACATAAGAATTTCCCAACTATTGTCCAGAGTGGTTATGTTACACTGTTGTTATTTCAAGATAGGGTCTCACAGTGTAGCACTGGCTGGACTGGAGCTTGCTATGTAGACCAGGCTGGCCCCAGAATTCATAGGGATCCACCACACTTTGCCTTTCAAAAGCTTAGATTAAAGGTGCGTGCCACCACACCCAGCTACACTGCTTTTTTTTTTTTAAATTCCCATCAGCAATATGTGAGAAATCCAAATTTTCTGCCTCCTTATCAGCAGTTGAGGTTTTCGCTGTTTTCAAGCCCACCCGTTCTGATTGGTGTGTTGTGACAGTCCACCATACAGACAAACCCCAGCGTGTGTGCAGTGGGTGCCTGGCTGGTCTCCAGGTGTGGGCTCACGTGAATAGCGCCACTGTGAATGCTGTGCATTGTCGCTGTTAGAACAGCTGCTCCCAGTTCTTCGCAGATGGATCTGTTATCTGTTAACTCAAGTGGTGATTCCCAGATTAACTCCCTGAGAACACGAAACGGCTTTCCTCACAAGGTGAGGAACCAACTTCTGAAAGTTGTCCATGGTGTGCATGGGCTGTCATGGCATGGGTGCGTGTGGTGTGCGCATGCACACACACACACACACACACACACACACACACACACACACACACACACACACTAACTGTCCTGGCATGCATGGGCTGGTGTGGCACCTGTGTGTGCACACACAAGTAATATGAGTGGGCTGGAGCTGCACACACATGTACACACACAGAAATGACATCTGTGGCATGCGTAGGCTGGCTGGCACACATAAATAAGGAACAGTTTAAAAGTTTTAATTTTAGTTTTAACACTCTTTCAGTGTGTTTCAGAGTCCAAGGTTCCTGGTTTGCTTCTGTGTAGCTAGCTAGCCCTGGGACTGTCTTCATTTCTCAGATGAGTTAAGGACAAATGGAGAGCTTCTTGTAGTCACTGAGATGGCAAGAGACTCTGACAAAGACTGGAGTGGGACAGCTGCCTGGGAGCAGAGCCAAGACTGACTAAGCTGCTGACAGTGGCAATGGGCCATCATTGTGAAGCCAATCCCAGGGAAAATGGATTCAGGAAGATGGAGGCCTTCACAAAGGAGGCATTAGAGGGGACTGGGAAGCCCTAAGCGGAAATGGAAATCAATATTTGTTGCTTTTGAACTGAACAGGCCAGAAGCCACAGAACACCAAGACACAGAAGCAGAAGTCATGGGGGGGGGGAAGGGGGCAGAGTAAGAAAGCAAAAGAGTAATTCAATTGGAGAAACTAATTGCTGAGCTTTTAAAAGCAAGCTAGCTCAGGAAGTGCCTGAACAAATCCAGTGATTGTGGAAGATGGATGGAAGTACAGACAGCCTGGAGACACAGAAACTGCTTCTGGAAGAACACTCGGGCAAATAAATACCTTTTGTCCTGCTTTCTTTGGAGATACTCCACAGCCCAGGCTGCTCTGGAGCTTATGGTCCATCTCCGGGATAACTTTGAGCTCAAAGCAATGCTCCTGTTTCAGTTTCCTGAGTGCTGGGATGACAGGTGCCAGACCCTTTACCCAGATCTGTAAATGTCGTCCATGGAGCAGCAAACTGTGCGAGAGGTGGGCAGGCATGACTGGAGAGATGAGAGGCGGCCTAGGCGGGAATCCTGGAGCACAGAGCCTGCGGGTGGAACCGGGAAGACATGCCAATGGGCAGAGACAAATGGAGTTCTGGGCTGGGAGTGAAGACCTTTAACTTCTGGGAAGGGGCTTTGCTGTTACATCAGACACAAGTCATTTGTGCAGAGTGGGTGCACGCATCTCCATCCCAGATAGCTGAGCAAAGCTCTGCTTCTCTAAGGACTTCCTGAGAGACGCCGAGCAGCGGCTGTGGTGGCGTTCCTTTGTAGCACGCGTATTAAAAACCCAGAGACAGATATTGGGGTTCAACCTGAAAATCAGAAAACCGAAAGCAGCCAAGCCGCTAGACAGCTCTTACCTCTTTGAAATCTTCAGACCGAAAGAGAGCCAATTCTTGTCTCATTCTACCTTATATTCCTCTCTAATGCAGGATTAAAGGCGTGCACCACCACCACCCAGGCTAACTAGTGTGGCTGCTGGGATTAAAGGCGTGTACCCCCACTGCCTGGCCTGCATGGCTGACTGGTGTGGCTGCTTCGCCCTGACTTCAGGCAAGCTTTATTTATTAAAATACAAATGAAATCTCAAGTTATGACAGTAACAAAAAAAAATACAAATGAAATATCACTACATTCGTCAGCTGACACTGATGACTGTTCCCTGTGCTTCTGGAACGGCCATAATGAAGAGAGCTCACTCTCTGCCTGAGCTCCTCACCTGTACTAGCTCAGTTAAACCATCAACAACCCTGTGAAGGGGTTAAATAATTGCATAAGGCCAGGATGGGGAGCAGCATGAACGGAATGGAGCTCCAGATGCAACATCTAAAGTAGGTGCCAAAATCCCCAGGAATTAGAACAATTAAGGAATACAACACCTTTTTAAAAACCAATCAAAGTTAAGGCAGAAAATAAACCTATGATGAGCAAATTGCCAAATTAATGAAGACAGGATCAACAAGATCCTTAAAAACAGATTTTAGCAGCAGAGCTGGGACCCAAACCTACGCAGCCTGTCTGTGGGAGCCACGCCACTCTTACTACTCCACAGCTGCATTCAAAACTGAGCAGCCGGCTACATCTGCTAGTCCTCCACCCTGCATGTCACTTGACCAGGGTCCAGCACGTAGGAGGCCTGCAGCTCAGGACTGTGAAGGAGCCCATAGGAAGGCCACAGCTAATGGTTGTCAGTGGTCCTCACTCCCCAGAGGCATGCATGGTCACACAACTGGTCCCTGCTCAGGAATTGAGGCCGAGGGTTTTGTTTGAGTAAGAGACTAGGGGAGCTGAGGCAGTCAGCTGGAGGTTTTGATAGGGGGTCATCTCCACTCTCTTTACGGCTGAGCTTCCTATAGCTGAACCTCCTGCTGTTCCAATTGCAGGCAGTTTTACATCAAGGAGTAAATAGTAATAAGATCTGTTGGAAACTCTTCACCTTCTAGCGGTCCTCAAGGGTGCAGTGTGCTGGTCTCTTCCCCGTCACAGCCCATCCCTAGGCTGAGGAGGACAATGAGACAACTTGGGTCTGAAGCAGAGGGGCCGATCCCACCTCCAGAGCCAGCGCCTCAGAGAACTTAAACAGCACCTAAAAACATACCAATATTATGAACGTCATTCCTGGTCTCTCCAAACCTTGGCTAAAATTTGATTGCTGTTGTGGCCATATTGGAAGGCAGGGTCTGTGAGATGTAGGTGGTTAGGTCATTAAGAGTGATTAAAAGTTTCTTTTCAAGGGCTTTCAAAGAATGTGTGGGTTGCAGTGAAGGTGACTATAACAAAGGAAGCCCGCACTGTGTGTGTCTCCCACTGTGTGTCTCTCCTACGTGTGTGTCTCTCCCATGTGTGTTTCTCTCCCACGTGTGCCTTCACCAGATGCTGCCACCTGACCCTGGACTTCCCATTCTCCAGAATCCTGAGTTCCAATAACTAACTGCTTTCTTTTTTAAGTGGTTCCGTTCCAGGTATTCTGCTATAGCAACAGAAAAAAAAAAAACAAAACAAACAAAAACAAGGGCCACAGGAACCCAGAGGAAAGAGGAAAGGCTTCAAGTCTTGAAATACTGCAACAAACTTCAGGAGGGGTGACGTTTAGGCTGGCATTTCTCCAGGTAGGATGGGAAAATGACATGGCAAGCAGAAGGGAGAATCCCGAATTCTCACGCGTGGTTTTGAGACAGTGTCTCCCTACGAATTGGAGGCTGGCCTTGAACTTGAGGTTTTCCTGCCTTTTCCTCTGAGTTTGCAGATGGGTGCCATCACACCTTGTATAATGTTCAGTTTCTAAACATTTAAAAAGAGCGTGGTGTACATGTTTAGTTAACTTGATCAACAAAATAAATTGAAGAAAAAGGGGGGACGGCTATGTGAGTTATTTTTGTCAACTTGGTACAAACTAATGCCACCTGGGGAAAGGGGCCTCAGGTGAAGAAGTGCCTCCACTAAACTGGCCAGTGAGTATGCCTGTGGGACATTCTCTTTAAAGTGTTTTTCCCCTTTATGTTTTACTTTACATGTATGAGTGTTTTGCCTGCATGTGTGTCTGTGTATCACGTGGGCTTCTGGTGCCTGCAGAAGAAGGTGTCAGATTCCCCGGGACTGGAATTACAAAGATGGTGTTGAGCCGTCATGTGGGTGCTGGGACTAGAACCTGTATACTTTAGAAAAGCTGTCAGTGCTCCTAACCTGTGAGCCATGTCTCCAGTTCCCTGGGCATTTCCCAATTGCTGATCCACGTGGGGAAGACCCACCCACTGTGGGAGGTGCCACCTGGGGCTGATGCTCCTGGGTTATAGAAGAGAAGAAGCTGAGCAAGCCATAAAGAGCAAATATGTCAGCAGCGTTCTTCCGAAGCTTCAAGTCCCTGCCAAAAACCTGTTTGCTTTTTGTTCAGCCGGTCTATCACAGAAACAGAAGCAAGGGTAGTGCGTGGCACCCACACAGAAGGAACAAACTGGGGACCCTTGAGGGCAGCTACCCCAAGAGGTGGGCAATGTCAAGCACATGCTACTTTCAATAGCAAAGCTCAAAAGGAAACTGCAGAGCTGAAGAGAGGAGAGAGCCCAGGGTCTGCTCTGTAGGACCTAGTCTAGACTGGTGAGTTCTGCCCTCCCATTTGTGCAAACCGATTACGTGAGCGCTCCTAGGTATGGTTAAATGGGAGGTTTTTTATTGTAGCCAGAGGCATCTGTAAGAGTCCAGAACATAGATAGAAAGTAGTAGACTAGGGCTGGAGAGATAGCTCAGTGGTTAAGAGCACTGCCTGCTCTTCCAAAGGTCCTGAGTTCAAGTCCCAGCAACCATATGGTGGCTCACAATCATCTGTAATGAGACCTGATGCCCTCTTCTGGCCTGCAGGCAAACATGCAGACAGAATACTGAGAAAACTGTATACATAATAAATAAATAAATCTTTAAAAAAAAAAAAAGAAAGTAGTAGACTAACCGTGGCCAGCAGACTGGACCAGTCCTTGAGAGGACTGGCGGGGGGGGGTGTAGGGGAGAAGTGAATGATAAAGAGGCGATGACCAAGATAAAAGGGCCAGAGAAGGAATGGGGAGAGGACCGGAGAGGACGACAAAAACAGCTGAAATAGCTGGGTTGAAAGAAGACTGAGAAGCTAAAGAGGGAAGCCCATGAGCTGGAGAAGTTCAGGATGACCAGCAGGTGAGAGGAGCCAGGAGGCCAGGATGGACTCTGAAATGTGTAACAGGAACTTGTGATACCTGGAGGCCAGCATGCGCTTTGGTATGCTAATAGCCATTTGTCCCTTCTGCCAGCGATAAGGGAAAGGACTCCTTTGGTAGTTCCTGTGGAGTGCTGGCTTTTGTCTAACTGCCAGAATTGGGACCAGGTAACAGTGGAGGGGTGTGCAACTGAAGATGGAGAGGGAACCTCAGGAAACCTGCAGTGTCCTTCAGTGATGGACAGGTTAGAGGAGAGAGGGAAGGGCAAGAGCAAGAAATAGGGAGATGACCTGGGCTGTCTGTGCAGTAGCTGCACCAGCAGAGAAGTACACGCAGGGGGAAGGGCATGAGGGGCCGTGTGGGAGGGTGGCACAGGGAGGTGGCAAAGGGAGGGCATCCTTTCTTCTTGGTACCAAAGCCATTTTTAGGGAGATCCCTGCTACATGTACAACATGGTGACTCCAGAGGCATAGTCCCTCCCCGAAGCGCACACTATTGGGAATCCAGACCGAGTATCAGGGAATCATCTGAAACTTCTCGATGGGAGTGTGGTGGAGAACCTTGAATCAGACCAGCAGGCATGCTGGAAGCAAGGAAGGAAGCTGACCCAAGCTATAGTCTGGAGGGACATACGGATGAAGGCGCCTGTTTTCCCTGACTGCAAAGGACTGCCCAGAAGTGGGACCCTGAATGGTGTGGTGGGACCCTGTAGCCACCACAGTCCAAGAATTGCTCAGAGGCAGGAAAAGCATCTATGGCTTGACCCCATGAAAAAATACCCAGATGCAGGCCAAAACAAGAGCTCTGATCACACCACATACAGGCTATGCCCTTCTTGAATGCACACATTATATGCATGTGTTCATCTGATGTATGCATGTGTGTGATGTGGAATACAGATTCCCCTCTGTATGTTAAGAATATGTTTTATTACCATTGGTAATAAAGAAACCACTTTGGCCTATGACAGGAAGAATAGAGCTAAGTGGGAAAACTAAACTGTATGCATGGAGAAAGAAGTCAGGAGGAGTCAGGCAGATGACATGTAGCTGCCGAAGTTGAGAGACTCTGGAACCTTACCGGTAGGCCACAACCTCGTGGTAGTATATAGGTTAGTAGATACGGGTTAATTTAAGATATAAGAGTTAGCCAGGAACATGCGGGAGCCTTGGCCTAAGAGTGTTGTGATTATTCGGCTCTGGGTGGCTGGGAAACCAAAGGACAGTCTCTGTTTACACGTGTGTTTGAGGTGCAGGTGAATATGTGTATGTGTGTTTGGGGTGCACGTGAATATGTCTATGTAGAGGCCAAGTCTTTGTCAGGTGCCTTCTTTGCTCTCCACCTTAAAATGGTTTTTGCACATTTATTTTGTGTGTGTACATGTGTGTATGTGTGTGTGTGTGTGTCCATGGGGGCCAAAAGAGGAGGTCAGATTCCCTGGAGCTGGAGTTACAGGTGGTTGTGAGCTGCCCGCAGGATGCGCTCTTAACTGCTGAGCCATCTCTCCAGCCCCTGCTTCACTCTTACATTTCTCTTATTTGTTACCTAGTGCCAATTTGGGAGGTCAGCTTTGTCCTGCTCTGATGTATGTATCATCCTCATCATCATCTTTTCGATAGGCTTTCACAAAAAATGCAGGCTGGGCTGGTCTCGTGGCTATTTTGGTTGTCAACTTGATCACAGCCGAAATGGACTAAAAACCCCCAAAAGGCTGGGCACACCTGTGAGGGATTTTTGCTTAATTCAATCATTTAAAGTGGGAAGATAAACACTCCTAATCAAAACCTTTGAGACAGGAAGACACGTGTCTTAAATTCAGATTTTCTTAAAATGGTTTTTATTTTTGATTATTTATTTTATTGGTGTTTTGCGTGTACTTCTGTATGAGAGTGTCAGATTCCTTAGAACTGAAGTTACAGACAGTTGTGGGCTGCCATGTAGGTGCTGGGAATTGAACCCAGGTCATCTGGAAGAGTAGCCAGTGCTCTTATCCACTGAGCCACCACTCCAACTCTGGATTTTTTTGAGGTGGGAATACGCACTTCTAATCTGGGCCACACCTTCTGCTGGAAGCTTCTATAAAGGACATAGAAGAAGGAAGCCTCATTCTTTGCCCTTGCCCTCCTGAGCAAGTCCTTGCCTACACAGGCTTTAGAGCTTACTTATTTGGGATTCTGGGGTATACTGAAGACCAGCTGAGACATCCAGCCTCATGGACTAAACAACTACTGGATTCTTAGACTTTCTGTTCATAGGCAGTCATTGTTGGACTAGCTAGAACACTGCTTCTAAATCTTTCTAATAAATCATATACATATATGTATACACACATATTCATGCTATAAGATCTCTTACTCTAGAGACTCCTGACTAGCACAGATTGGGTTATTGGAAGTGGTTCTAGAACAACAGAAGTGTTAAGAATGGATCTTTTAAGCTTCTGGAACAGGTTTTCCTACTTGCCAACACCTACAGTGGCTGAAGCCTTTCCTGGGAGTTCAGAGAATACTGAAAGCCAATGGTGTAGAATATTTTACACACTTTTATTTTTTATAAGAAAGAGTTTCATTGTGTAGCCCTGACTGTTCTGGAACTAGCTCTATAAACCAGGCTGGCCTTGAACTCAGAGATCTGCCGGGATTAAAGGCATGTGCCACCAACCTCCTGGCCTATTCTACATACTTAAGGAGACAAACACATTTGATTATCCTGATTCACCAACTGTGAGAGGCAACAGATTTGGTGACTATGTAAAACTTTTGACAATTTGTGAACAAATAAGGAAAATGGTGGTACTGGCTGGCTGCACCTTTGCCTCTCTGGATAAACCGATAAAGGAAAAGAATGAGCTCTGTGATGAAATTAACCAGCTTCTAGCATCTCAGAATATGGTGGAGGACAACAGTGAACCTGGTGATAAAATTGGCCAACTCCAGATGCACAGAAACGGTCTGCATATTTCTAAGTGTGCTCTGGAAGAGAATCTTCTCTTCAGCTGCCACAGAGCTCGAGTTGTGGAAAATCAAACCAAAGCCTTCATTATAAAATTGGCTGAATTACAGCGAAAATTCAAGCCCCAGCCTCAGAGGGTGTCAGTGGCTCAGGTCAAGGCATTAACTGGTAAAGAGTAAGATCCTGTAATTTGGGATGGGGATGTGTGGGAGGATCCTAGTGGAGCGCAGGACTTTGAACCCTCAGATTCTTATGGGCTCACCTCACCTGAGGAAGTATTCTCCCCTGAAGGCGTAAGTCATAAAACAATCCCACACCAGTTTGGAATTGTGATTAATAAAATGGTTATTTATTTAAAGGGAAAAACTTACAGATCACTGTCCCAGACAACAGCCCTCTGCACGATCAGGAACGAAGTCTAACAGCGGGAAGCTGGAAGCAAGAGAGATGTGGAGTTTAAATCCACGTAGGGAGGCAGCTACCTCCCCACGGCTACCGCTGCTTTTTTAAAACTAAAGAGACCACGCCCCACTGGGCTGGTATCTTAAAGGCTATTGGCTGAAGGAGCAGAAGTAGCTTCTGCAGCAACTCCCCCTTTCGTTTAAGTAAGAGAGTTCCAAACCCAATACAAAACAATATACATTAGAAACAGATATCAAGTATAAGACTAGAATTACAATCAGCATAAACAATATTAAGCAAGGAACATATGCTAAATGTTTTAATAAACATCCTATCCTAAGGAGTCTAAGTCTTATATTGGAGATGGCTTGGTTAGATCATAAGAGGACGGTAACTATGATTATCTAATCTTCAACCCTATCGAAGGCCTGAGAAGGGAGATAATATTACTTGAGCAGGCAGGAAGTACAATCAAGTAGCTTCTAAAGTGAGCGATATATGATAGAGACAATTAGCTACCTGAGCAATCACCCGAAGTCTCATTTTGCAATGTTGAAGCAACCCACTTTGGCTATGGCCTAGAATAACTGACAGACCATTTTCAAAGGCAAGAAAATTTTCAAAACCATCTTACCCTGTCTTGGCAGGATTTGACAGTCCTGTTTATCCATTTCTGGATGCTATATCTTGTCAGTGGTTGAGGCATGGGCATTTCTTTGCCCAAATGCCAGTTTTTGCCAAGAAGAAAACAGGCTCCAAGTGGAGTGTCTTTGGCGCTCAACATTCTCTCAGGAATAGATCAGTGCTGCCAGGAGCAATTATGTCTCATGTCAACAAAACCCTAAGTTATTTATAAGAAATGCCATGTTCCACAGATCCTTGAAGTGGTTGAAGATTATCTATCTATACAGAATATAATCTCTTTGTATCTAAAGAACCTGATTAGTCTAACTATAAGTATGACAAACATAGATTGCTATTGATCTATAATTCTTAATACCTATCTAACTTAAAGACTAAGACAATAAACAACTGTGCAATAAATGAGGACAATGACCTCCAAATGTAAACAATGTACAAGTATCTTGATCAGAGGCAGAAATATACACTGCAATATGGTAAATATATATGTATCAATACATAAAAAATGTTTTAAACAGAGGTAGAAGCATGCATGCATACAATATACAATATACTTTAACTTTGTATCAATACACAAGAATCTATACCAATGTAATTGTCTGCAAACAATAACTCACAAATACCAATCTATTATTCCATCATCCAATTTTCCCTCTTTTTTTTTCAAAAAGGTCTCTGAGCTTAGAAAATTCCTCCCTCAACTCTCAACAGTATACCAACTATAATCAACCCCTAAAATGATGTCCCTAAGCCTGAGGGCGAACTTTGCTGGGAGAGGGGACGTCGTCTTCTAGAATTACTTCCAGCTGTCATGGGGGTGACGTTCTTTCTGGGGGATCCTGTGAAAGTAAAATGATGGTTACATTTCAAGATTAATGTCTGGTAAAATTGCAAATAGTCTCTGAGTATTTTGTAGAAGTCTGGCCAAAGCATTGTAAAAGATGTACACCATTTCAGCTAACCAAGTTGGAACCATCTTGTGCAGCTGGTACCCAAAACAGGTCTTGTAGTAGTGCTATAAGTGTCATGACGTCATATCAACCAGGTGGAGTTGTTGTTATGGGGCCCCATCTTCTTCCTGGGAACTTCAAAGATTACTGCAGGAAAATTCATTGTTCATTGTGGAAAACTTAAACATTACTTATATAGACATATACAGACATATATATTCAATGAAAGGTATGATAAAGACAAAAATAGATATGAAGGAAAGCAAAGATATTTTCTAAATACTTTTTTCTTTCTGTCTCACATCAAACAGCTCTTGACATGAGATAGAAACTCTGGGTTTTTTCTTTTAACAACATGCTTGGATTTAAAGAAGGACAGAGCTATTGTCCAACTCTAAAACCAGCTCTATATATTCATAAACATATACATACATATGCATATATATAAGTATATATATTGTATCATTTGTACTTACGAACCATATTTGATTTTCTTGATGATCCTTATTGGATAGTTATTTTTCTACCTGTCATCATTCAAACATCAGGGGTTTCTTGAATTTTTGAAGATGAGTAGTTTCCTGCAAAGACAAGAACAGGACCCAGCCCCCATCCTAAATGTTTTTCTTACCACCTGTATGGTCATCACCAGTGTGGACGAGCTGTCATTTCTCTGTTTCAATAGGTTCCTCCTTTTCAAAGCGAATCTTTATTAATTTTGATGGCATCCATAATTTTTCATCTCCTGTGGAAACAAGAGCAAAACCCCTTCCCCAATGTAGTACATCTCCTGGTTTCCATTGTGAGGTCAACACATCCTTGAAATATACTGGTTGATTCAATTCAGAAGTTTTTTCCATTATCTAATGCTTCTCCACTGCTGTTGTTCCTTTCTCATTAGCATTAAGAAAATTAAAGGTTAACAAACCATTATGCAATCTATTTCTGGGAGTATTTTCCATCCCTTTCTGTTTGTTCAGCATATCCTTTATTGTACGATTTGACCTTTCTATAACTGCCTGACCTGTAGGATTATTGGGTATACCTGTAATGTGCTTTATATTATAATAAGCAAAAAATCATTTCATTTTCTTAGATACATATGCTGGATCATTGTCTGTCTTTATTTGTGCAGGTATACCCATGATGGCCATAACTTCCAATAAGTGTGTAATTACCGAATCAGCCTTTTCTGAGCTCAGGGCAGTTGCCCATTGAAAACCTGAATACGTGTCTATGGTGTGGTGCACATATTTTAATTTACCAAATTCCGTAAAGTGGAACACATCCATCTGCCAGATTTCATTCCTTTGAGTACCCTTTGGGTTACTTCCTGCAGGCAACGGTGTTTGATTATAGAAAGAGCAAGTAGGACATCTCTTTATAATCTCTTTAGCTTGTTGCTATGTAATAGAAAACTCTTTCTTTAAACCTTTGCTATTGACGTGATGTTTTTTATGAAATTCTGAGGCCTGCAACATGCTCCCAATTAATAATTGATCAATTTTAGCATTACCTTGTGCTAGAGGACCAGGCAGACTCATATGGGATCAGATGTGTGTTATGTACATAGGAAAAAGCCTATTCCTGTTTATGTCTTGCACCTGGATAAACAATGAAGTCAATTCTGTGTCATCTGGTATAAATTCAGTGGTTTCAATATGCAAGATAACTCTTTCTGCATATTATGAATCTGTAACTATATCGAGAGGTTCTTTAAAATCCCTTAGCACCATAAGAATGGCATATAATTCTGCCTTCTGGACAGAATTATAAGGGCTTTGTTCAATTCTTCTGATTTGTAACCTGCTTTCCCTGATTTATTTGCATCAGTATAAAATGTACAGGCTCCAGTTATTGGTGCATCACATACAATTGGAGGAAGAATCCAAGAAGTCCTTTTTATGAGGTTAAGTCTATCACTTTTGGGATAGTTGCTATTAATTTCTCCCAAAAAATTAGCACAAGCTCTTTGCCATGGTTCATTGTCTTCCCATAACTTTTTTATTTAATCAGTAGTAAAAGGCACTACAATTTCTGCTGGGTCTATACCTGCTAGTTGACGAAGTCTCAGTTTACCTTTTATAATTAATTCAGAGACTTTTTCCACATAAGTTTTTCATTTTTTACTTGGTTTATGTGGTATAAATATCCATTCTAAAATAATATCTTCCCTCTGCATTAAAATCCCTGTAGGAGAAATTCTGGAAGGCAA
Source organism: Ondatra zibethicus (assembly GCA_004026605.1). Taxonomy (NCBI): domain Eukaryota; kingdom Metazoa; phylum Chordata; class Mammalia; order Rodentia; family Cricetidae; genus Ondatra; species Ondatra zibethicus. Next base: position 66,759 of record PVIU01006740.1, read on the forward strand.
TATGACTAGGATACATTTAAGATTTGAATTCACCCTATCCACATGTGCCTCCTATAATTTTTCCTCAACCATTGTCAGTTCCTTTTCTGCTTCAGATGTTAATTCTCTGGGACTATTCAAATCTTTATCATCATCTAAGATTTTGTTTAAATGAACTATTAGATCAGGTGTTATCCCAACAGCTGGTCATAGACTGGAAATGTCTCCTAGCAATCTTTGAAAGTCATTAAGAGTCCATAACCAGTCTTTCCTAATTTGTGCCTTTTGTGTTCTAATTTTCTGTAAACCTATTCTGTAACCTAGGTAATTAACAGAATCTCTTCTTTGAATCTTTTCAGGAGCAATTTGTAATCCCCATTTAGGCAAGACTTCCTTTACTTCTTCAAACATCCTTTCTAAAGTATCTTTATTTGAATCAGACAACAAAATGTCATCCATGTAATGGTAAATTATAGACTTAGGAAATTGTTTACGAATTATTTCCAATGGCTGACTTACAAAATATTGGCACAATGTGAGACTATTGAGCATTCCCTGTGGGAGGATAGTCCATTGATATCTCCTAGTAGGCTGAGAATTGTTATAAGTAGGCACTGTGAAGGCAATTTTTTCTCTATCCTTTTCTTGTAAAGGTATAGAGAAAAAACAATCTTTCAAATCAGTAACTATAAGAGGCCATCCTTTTGGTAATAAAGAAGGCAAAGGAATTCCAGATTGTAGAGGACCCATAGGTTGAATTACCTTGTTGACAGCTCTTAGATCTGTCATCATTCTCCATTTACCAGATTTCTTTTTTACAACAAACACAGGAGAATTCCAAGGGCTGGTTGATTCTTCAATATGGTGAGCATCTAGTTGCTCTCGTACCAGTTGTTCCAAAGCCTGTAATTTATCTTAAGCTAGAGGCCACTGCTTGATCCATATTGGCTTCTTAGTTAACCATTTTAAAGGTAACGCTGTTGGTACCTCTAAATGTTTGCTAGTTGCTGTATGTTCTTGTACAGCCCGAATGGCTGGTGACCTTTTACCATAATACCTCATTATATCCTTCCCAGAATTATGAGTTCCTGGGACTACAGGAATGTTAATCTGGGTATTCCATTACTGTAGCAGGGCACGGCCCCATAATTTATTGCTCTATTGGTTATATATGGCCTTAGTCTTCCTATTTGCCCTTCAGGCCCTATGCATTCAACCCATCTCGTGCTTTGTTTTACACGAGATAGGGTTCCAATTCCCAGAAACTGAACATCTACCTCTTGAAGAGGCCAATTCGGATGCCAAGATTCTGGAGTAATGATGCTTACATCCTCACCTGTGTCTAATAAGCCTTCAATAAAGATGCCATTTATACAGACTCTTAGCTTTGGTCTTTGATCGTTAATAGAAGTCTGCCAAAATATACATTTACTCTGTCCTACTGGAGTTTTTGACTCATCCATATAAACCATTATTTAGACCTGTATTGCTTTTTACAGGAGGCATTGGATTTTTTAATTTTCTTGGTGAGACACGTTTTCCAATGTAACTGGGAATGACTGGGCCACTTTTGGCTTGGGGGCCTGTGAGAGGCCCTTCAAGGGTTTCCCAATGGTAGTGGGTTGCCTTGTCTGTCTGTTGTTGACCTGCATTCATTGGTCCAATGTCGGCCTTTACCACACCTCCTACATATACCTGAAGGCTGAGGTCTCTTATTTTTGTTACTCCCAGAGGAGATATTATTCCTAGAAATTCCTTGCCTGCAATCCCTTTTCAGATGTCCTAATTTACCACAATTAAAACATTTGGCAGTTTGATGTCTCCTCATTGCTTTAGAAATCGCTTCTCCTACCCAAGATTCATCTATATAGCCAAACGTCTCAACATTCATTGTATGCTAAATACATTCATCCATAGGTGCTGATCTAGACCTTAAAGGCCCAATTATCTTTTTACATTCTAAGTTTGCATTTTCAAAAGCCAGAGATTCAAGAATTATTTGTCTAGCTTCTGGGTCTGTTACTCCTATTTGTAGAGCCTTAATTTATCTTTGCAAAAAGTCAGTAAAGGGTTCTCTCTGTCCCTGCCTAACCCTGGTATATGATTTGACCCTTTTCCCTAGTTCTTGTATCCTATCCCAAGCATTTAAGGCTGCTTTGTGGCATAGGGACAATACTTCTTTATCATAATGAGCTTGGACCTGTGGATCAGCATATGCTCCTATGCCAAGAATTTGATCTTGGGAAACCTCCACACCTTTTGCTCTTTCTTGCTGTTCCATATGTTTGGATTCTTCTCTGAAATAAATTCCAAACATCAAGGAAGGTCCATCATCCAATACTGAGGACACTAAGTGAGAGAAATCATGGGGAGTAGCTCTGACATTAGAAGCCCAAGTCCTTATCATTTCCTTAACAAATGCAGAGTGCAAGCCATAATTAATGACAGCTTGCTTAATTTCTTTTAGATTATTCATTCCTATTGGCATCCATCTACCTTCTTTGGTTCCCTTTGAGCCTTTAGAAGTTGATGCTTTGTCAGAGTAAATTACAGGGTATGATGCTAAAACCCTGGGCAAACCAGTTCTGACAGCCAGGGGTGATATTGTATCCTGTCCTTGTGCCTTCTTACTCTGCTCACCAGCTCCAATAGTTTCCTCAATCATTTCAAATTTTTTTATCATTGCCTCTCGTAAAGCCTGAATCTCCTGACCTGCATATGTTTCTAGTGATTTCACTAAGGTATCAATTTTTTGGTACCCATTCTGTACCTGTAATTCCAAGGTTTTAATGTTTCCCTTCAAAGATAACATGTCCTCCTTGAACTTTTCTTGGATATCGTGTAAATTGCCATCCTGGAGGTACATTCTGTCTGTTACCTTATCAAAACTTTGTGATAACTTCTGCATGTCAAATTCAACAGTATAAACTCTTTCAGGTAACTTCCTAGTACCCTTGGATATGGAGTCACTTTTGACTATCATAATATCCAGTTGTTCAGATAACCTCTGATTTTCAATAATTTTAATCCTTTCAACTAGCCATTCATTATTAGTCTGTAAAGATGGTATTGTTCTTAGGAGTGCCATATTCTTCCTTAATGATAGAATATGGAGAAGAAAACTGAAACCTAGTAACCAATAAATTGAGGTATCCCCATAGTCATATAAACCTTGCATGATATAATCCATTGTATTAGTAAAGAAAGCAGTAACAGTTGAAAATGGAATGAAAAAATGAAAACTGCCATATTACCTATAATCCAGCAGGTGGCGCTGTTGCCAAGTCATGAAGAACCAATGCAAAGATGACAGAAATGGGGTCCCGTTCCAGTGTCTGCCTTAGTATTTGTTAAAAACTGGGAAATAGTTCCATACACGGAACCAGAAACCCAGAATCCAGGGGTAGAGAACAGCAACCCGGAAGCTGCGTATGCCTCCATGTGACAAAGAGTCGCCCCGAGGGATTGCAGCCTTTGGCAACCACTTGTTCTCTGACTTGTGCTGCTTAAGTGCTGTGCTGCAAGGGGGATTTAAAAACTGCTCAGAAAAGAGCAAACAGGCAGGCAGAGACCGTCTGGGCCTGTGGAGACCCAGGAGACATGGAGTTTAAATCCACATGGGGAGGTGGCTGAGGGAGGCCCCATGCCAAGCCAAGATGGCAGCAGGCAGCCGAGCCGGGGAGGGGGTGTTTAAAAACAAACGTTGGGCTCCAGATGAAGGCGTAAGTCATAAAACAATCCCACACCACTTTGGAATTGTGATTAATAAAATGGTTATTTATTTAAAGGGAAAAACTTACAGATCACTGTCCCAGACAACAGCCCTCTGCACGATCAGGAACGAAGTCTAACAGTCGGAAGCCGGAAGCAAGAGAGACGTGGAGTTTAAATCCACATGGGGAGGCAGCTACCTCCCCTCGGCTACCGCTGCTTTTTTAAAACTAAGGAGACCATGCCCCAGTGGTCCCCCCTAAAATGTTGACCTTTTATGCCTTTGACTTAAGTAATTTGTCATTGTCTGCTAAACCAGCAGTGACTTTCTCTGAAGGAGATGCCAGGCAACACAGCACTGATGTCCCTCTGGGTTGATCAATAGCTGCCTCTAGACCCATAACTAGACTTAAGGCTAAGCGGGCTCTAGAGGGGTGGTAGAAAGTGTAGCCCACGAGGAGGTGCACTACATTACTTACTGAGTTTGCAAATTCATTCAAGGAAAATTCTGGGGAATATGTGTGAAAATAGATTTTAAGGGTGTGGGATAATGGTAGAAGGGATATAAAACTGGATCAGGATGAGTTTATTGATATGGTTCCACCAAATGGTGATTCTATGTTTAATATAGAAGCTCTCACAGTTCAGAAAAAGGTGTCAAAAGTTTGGATAGTTGACTGAAGCATTTGTCAAAAGCCGGCATGCTGGAATGGAGTTGAAGATGCCTGGTATCCCTTGGCTTAGTGTTGATGAAGGCATTTTTAAGGCCCAGGGAAATGGCGGTGTTAGAGTGGGTGTGCCATGTAAACCTCATCCTCCACAATGGGTGTGCCCAGGATACACGCTGTTTACTAATCCTATAAGACACAAAGCAGTGAGAGGGCACCAGCACATTTGGAGAGTTTGTTGTCACCCCTCTTCTTAGGGTTGGAGATGCTGCTGCTCAGTTGGATGGATTAAATACAACGGGTTTAATTGGACCCCAGGGCAGCAGGGGCCAGGTGGCAACACTGAATTGCCAAAGGCAAGGTGATCGTAGTTATCGTAATGAGAAGTATAGCCAAAACAGTGGCCTGACCGGCATGGCCAGCACAGACAAAGTGAGTTTTATGGTGGCATGGCTTACAGGGACTTCTGGTCCTGGCTAATCAGGTGTGGTGCTTCCAGGCATGAAACAGATAAAAAACCTCCTGTTTCATGCCTGGAAGCACCACAGGAAATTTTTCAAACAAATGAAAGAAACTGGATCACAGCAAAAGGGAACCTCAGCCTGTGCATCTGTTTTCAGACTTGAGCCAGTTTGCAGACCCAGAAATTCCTTGAATGAAGGGATGGCCAGGTTCCCCTGAGGAAGGACCTTGATAAAATACCTAAGAGTTTTGCTGTTAGCCTTTCTGCAGTCCTTCCCAGGAGCTACAGCCTTTTACAAAGGTAACTGTAGACGGAGGGAAAGGAAACAGACTTTCCAGGGTCTGTTGGATACTGGTTCTGAGTTGATGCTGATTCTGGGAGATCCCAAGAAACATTGTGGCCATCCAGTTAAAGTGGAGATTAGGGGAGTTTTGGCTGAAATCTGACTCACATTAGGTCCATTGGGCACCAAACTTATCCTATGGTTATATCCCCTGTCCTAGGATGTGTAATTGGGATAGGTAGACTTAGGAGTTGGCAAATTCTCATATTGGTGCCCCGGCCTGTGGAGTGAGGGTTATTATGGTTGGAAAGACTAAATGGAACCCTTTAGAGATATCTCTTCCAGGGAAAATAGTGAGTCATAAACAGATCACATCCCTGGAGAAACTGCAGAAATTAGTGCCACCATCAAGGACTTGAATGATGCAGGGGTGGTGCATCTCCCTTGGGCTCTCCTATCTGGCCAGTGCAGAAGACAGATGGCTCGTGGAGAAAGACAGGTGACTATGGAAAACTCAACCAAGTAGTGCCTCAGACTGCAGCTGCTGCACCAGATGGGGTGTCCTTATTTGGGCAGATTAACACACCTCCTGGTACATGGTTTATAGCTATTGTCTAGCAATGTCTTTTTCTCAGTACCTGCCCATAAGGACCACCCGAAGCAATTTGCTTTTTGTTGACAAGGCCAGCAGTATACTTTTACAGATGAGGTTTTTTTTCTTTGCTGCTGTTTTGTTTTGTTTATGATTTGTTTTGGTTTCGGTTTGATTTTTGAGACGAGGTTTCTCTGGGTAGCCTTGGCTGTCCTGTAACTATGTAGACCAGGCTGGCCTGGAACTCACAGCGATCTACTTGATTCTGCCTCCCAACTGCTGGATTTAAAGGTGGGCAACACATTTACACTTTCACCTTAAGGATGTATTAACTCTCCAGCCTTGTGTCATAACTTAGAAGGGAGCTTGATAACCTGTCTCTTCCACACAGCATCACACTGGTGCACTATACTGACAGCACTATGCTGAATGGACTAAGTGAGCAGGAGGAAGCAACACTTTGGACTTATTGGTAACATATACACATATCAGAAGACGGGAAATAAATCCAACCAAAATTCAAGAACCTTCTACCTTAGTGAAATTCTTGAGAATCCGGTGGTGTGGGGCATGCACAGATATTTCTTCTAAGGTGGAGAAAGAGTAAGTTATTGCCCCTGGCCCCTCCCACCACCAAATAGCAGATCTATTTGGTTTCTGGAGACAGCACATTCCCCACTTAGGTATGCTACTCTAGCCATATACCAAGTGACTCAGACAGCTACTTGCTTTGTGTGGGGCCTGGAGCAGGAGGCTCTTCAACAGGTCCAGGCTGCTGGACAGACTGCGCTACCACTTGGACCATATCGTCCAGCAGACCCAGTAGTACTTGAGGTGTCACTGACAGATGGGGTTAGTGCTTTGAATCAGTGTCAAGTATATGGTGTGGTTTCTCCCAAAGCCAGGATCCATGGGTTCAGGAATCAAGGAATGGAAAGTGAAGAGTTCCTCTTGCTCACTGCTAGTGACCCACTAGGAAAATTTTTGCTTTCTGTTCTTACAACCTTAAGTTCTGCTGGCCTAGAAGTTTTGATTCCGGATGGCGAAAACTTCTGCCTGGATCCACAACAAATATCCCATTGAACTGCAAGTTCAGACTGTCCCCTGGTCACTTTGGGCTTCTGATGCCCTTATGCCAACAGGCTAAGAAAGAATAACAGTGTTAGGAGGGATGATTGATCCTGATTACCATGGGGAAATCGGATTGCCTCTCCACAACAGGGTCAAGGAAGTTTATGTCTGGAGTGTAGGAGAGTCTTTAGGGCATTTCTTGGTGCTACCATGTCCTGTGGTTAAAATCAATGGGAAACTACAACAGCCTAATCTAGGCAGGATGACAAAGGACACACATGCTTCAGGAATGAAGGTATGGGTCAGTCCTGCAGGCAAAGAGTCAAGACCTGCTAAGGTGCTTGCTGAGGGTGGAGGAAATTCAGAATGGGAAGTAGAGAAAGGAGTTAAAAATACCAGCCAAGGCCATGTGACCAGTTGCAAAACCAAGCATTATAATTGACGTAACCCCGTCTCATTTTGTTAAGAAGGCATTTGCATAGATATTAGTTTTTTCCCTCAGTTCATCATGTGATGTAACATCAATTAAAAGAATATCAATTATCATATTTAAGTTGAATATGCTAAAAGAATGTCCACCTGTAACATGAAGGCCTGCTTGTTAGGGTTTCTTTCCTGCCCACTTCCCACTGCCAGTAAGCCCCCAAAGAAATTACACAGAGGTGTCCATAATTTATAAACTGATTGGCTCATTAGCTCAGGCTTCCTATTAACTCTTGTAACTTATATGAACCCATTATTCTTATCTATGTTAGCCACATGGCTCGGTACCTTTTTCAGCAGGGCAGGTCACATCCTGCTTCTTCCGTGTCTGGACAGGACTAGGGAGCAATGGGTTTCCTCCTTCCCAGAATACTCCTGTTCCCATTGCCCCACCTCTACTTCCTGTCTGGTTTTCCCGCCTGTACTTCCTGCCTGGCTACCGGCCAATCAGCATTTATTTAAAATATAATTGATAGAATATAGAATTGTCCCACACCATCCACCCTTGAAGGACATTCTTTTAAAATCCCAAACTTAAATTTATAATGTGTTTGCAGTTGTACAAGGGATAGCTATATCATGTTTGGTGTAATATTTTTTATATAACATAATGCTTTATTGATTCTTTGGAAATTTCACATCATGTACCTCAATCCTGCTCACCTCCTAGTCCCTCCATATCTTCCTTTCACCCTTGTAGCATCCCCCCAAAAGAACCCCCCCAAATCAATTAAAAACAAAACAAAACAACCTCACTTCTCCATCTTTCCAAAACCTCTTCATTCATCCTAGTGGCCCTGGGTGCTGCAGTATGTCATGCAGTAGACTCTTTTATCCAATCAGCCCCACACACAAAACATTCATTGCAATGAGTCATTGGTCTGGTTCAAGGCCTCTGGTACACCATCATCACTGGACCCTCACCAAAACTCCTCAGAATACCACCGTTGCTCTGATTCATGGAGATCCTGTGGTTATCGTTCCTCAGGACCAGCCCCTTCACACACTCTAGCACACCATAGATGGGGTAGATGCCATGTGGGTCAACCCAAGGCTCAGGCTGTGGACCTGGGTGGGAGCTGAGCTGGTTGGTCTGAGACACTGGATGGCCACCCTCAGGCAAGGAGACCAGCCAGTTCTCCCATGACCACGGTGAGAGGTGGGGCTCTGTTGCACGAGTTCTAATTAGTCTTAATAATAAAAATCCAGAGCCAGATATGGGGGTAAATGCTGAGAGATCAGAGAAGCAAAGGAGCAAGCCACAGTCAACTCTTACCTTGCTAACTCCTCAGTCAAAAAAAGGACTGAGCTTCTTTCTCTTCTCACCTTATATTCCTCTCTCCACTCAGAAGTATCACTTCCTCTCTGTCTGCACAGACCTCCAGACCTCTATGGTTAACTAGTGGCTAGCTCTGCCCTCTGACTTTCAGGAAAGCTTTATTTGTTAGGGCACAAACAAAGGATCACTACATTTCCTCTTTTTTGTCCTAAAGAAAATAAAAATTAAAATGGTTATAACTAATATAAGAAAAACTGTATATAATATGTATATATAATAACTATATACAATATATACAGGCAATAAACATATTAACAACGTCTAACCCATTTGCATTTGACCAATTCAGAGAAAATACTCCATTATCTATCCTATCTTGGTGAGTCCAAAAAGTTGTACCTAATTCATTTTTTGTCCTAATGTGCCTTGACAAAACTATCTTTTTATGTCTCTCAACCTTGAACACTTTACACCTCTTTAGTGAATTTCTCTTCTGAATCTGATAACAAGGAAAACTATAACCATAAAGTCTTCAACTCCATCAGAGACCTGAGAAGTAAATAATATTACCTGAGTAAGCAGGAAGTGCAAGCAAGTGACTTCCAAAAAATGTGAGAAATGACAGAATCAGCTGGCTTCCTAGACAGTCACCCAAAGTTCCTCTGCAATGTTGGGGCATCCATCTTCGGCCTGCACGCATAGCATATCGGACAACCTTTTCTGTAAAGCAGGATATTCTAAAAGGCTGTCCTATCTTGTCTTGTCGAAGTTCAGCAGTCCTTTCTTTTATGTCCTGCTTGTCGAATTTGGACAGCATACTCTCTGTCAGCAGTGGAGGCAAGAGCACTTTCTTGTCTAGTGGCTAACTTTTGCTACAAGAAAAGTAAACTCCATGTGAAGTTTCTTAAAAGAATCTATGTTATTATTATTTTGGTTTTTTGAGACAGGGTTTCTCTGTGGCTTTGGAGCCTGTCCTGGAACTAGCTCTTGTAGACCAGGCTGGCCTCAAACTCACAGAGATCCACCTGCCTCTGCCTCCCGAGTGCTGGGATTAAAGGCATGTGCCACCACTGCCCGGCTATATGTTATTATTAAAACATCTTAAATGCCATATTCTGTAGATCTCTGAACAGCCCGGAGACAAACAGACTACCTAGAATATATCTCTGGTCTTGAAAGCATACTTAACATGACTACAAGTTTGATTATAATAGGTAACTAATTACTAACCTGTATTTCCTTATTATGCTAAGTAGTTGGTAATAATAACATTCAAGGACTAGAAATTTGCATTACATTGTTAAATGATCTGTATAGATACAATACCTTGAACAGGATTAGAAACATATGTATAGTATGTTTTTAAAAAATTAATCTTAAATTCATATCAATATACAAAAATCCATATCAACATAAAATATTTAAAACTAGTAGTTGCTTTTTAAAAAGTAGATGCAGTAATCTACCCTTTTATCCTCTCATATCTATATCCCTATTTTTTCTTTTCAAAACAGAACCCCAGATCTAATATCCTTCATTTAGTTTTTTTCCTGATTATTACCAATAATATCTTGTAACCAAACACCCTAAGCAATGACAAATATCCATAACCCATTGAATGACCAAAAACAACCCACCCCACCTCTTAGGAATATGGGCGTCATGGTCTTAAAATTAGTGTCTGCTGTTTGGGGGACATCTTTAGGGAATCCTGAAAAGAAAAATTTGGGTTAATAGTCAAGTCCTGGGGGAGGTAACTGTATCATTTGTTGTCCAGTCTCTGCAGAATGGGAAAGTGTAGGGCTTGTCTCAAGTCTTGGCTAGAGTAGTCTGTGAGGCTGGATCATCTCAGCTAGTCACCTTGAAATTGTCCTGAGAAGTTTTTAGTTCAAAGTAGATCTTTAAGTGATGTTTTTCAGCTTAGTGATGTTACCATAATCTTGGTGGAATCATAGTTGTGTTCACTGTTAGGCATGGTCCATGGTTCACTGTAGAAAACTTAAACATTTTAAATATCATATGCAGCAGATCTCAAAGAGGTTAAAGGATCAATATTTGTTGTGTACCTCCAAAGTACAAAAACTTAATTCCTAGTTACTTGATAGAGACTCAAACCTAAAATCATATAAGGAACCTAGTAAGGCCTTATTCTAGAATTAGTTAGTACTCTATATGACCATTAATATCATGACAAAAAGTTTAATATATATATATTAATCTTATAAGTTTTGAGATAATATTTATGGCTTAAGAAAAGCTGTTAAAGAGTCAAAATAAAACCAAAGTATTATGAGATTAGTGGCAATAAAATAGTCCCTTAATTTTTGTTTTTTTCCTTTCCTATGTCAGGTGGTTCTTCTCATATGATACAGAGATTTTGGATTTTACTTTAACAGGCCTGCTTGGGTTTAGAGAAAGAGAGAGTCACATTCCAACTACAAAGCCAGCTTTAATTTTTAATTGGACTGGGACTACAAAAAGACCATTTACATTATATGCCTGCAGAGAACAACAGAAAAAAAACCTTTGGGAATACTTATGAAATTTTATCCTGTTGGAAATGTGATATACCAATAGGCAAATTTACTTTTCATCTTGGGACATTTTTTTCTGCATGATTTGTCCTTTTTCTTCAGATGTCTCATATATCCTGTGGTTTTCAGTTTCCTTAGCTGGGTTCCTTTGTTTTCCTGAAAAGACAAAAAGAAAACCCTGCCCCAACCCTAATTTTGGAGAGGTTCCCTTTTGGCAAGATACATCTGATCAAATGAGAAGCATTTGTTAGTCATATAAGTTATTTTGTATCAAATGGACACACTGGTTGATGAATTATCATCTCCTTTAATTAAGAGGTCTCTTTTGTTAAAATAAAACCTTTATCTATTTTGATGGTATCCATAGCTTTTCTTCTCCTATGGAAACAAAAGTAAAATCCCTTTCCTAATGTAACACATATCCTGGTTTCCATTCTGAGGTCAGCACATCTTTAAAGTATACAAGCTGATTTAATTCAGTAGTTTTTTTCTGTTATTCAATGTCTCCATGCAGCTATTGTCCTTTCTCATTAGCATTTAGAAAATTCAAAGTTAATAAAGCATTATGCAATCTATTTCTGCAGGTCTTTATTACCCTATTCTGTTAATTTAGCATATCCATTAGAGTTTGATTTGATTTTTCTATAACTGCTTGCCCTGTAGGATTGTGTTGTATACCTGTAATATGCTTTCTACTTAATAAGCAAAAAACCTTTCATTTTACTAGAGACATGTGCTGGAGCATTGTCAGTCTTAATTAACCCATGATGGCCATAAATTTTAGCAAATGTGTGATTACCAAATTACTCTTTTCAGAATGCAAAGAAGTTGCCCATTGAAAACCTGAATAGGTATCAATGGTATGGTGTACATTAATTTTTCAAACGCTATAAAATGAAACTCACCCATCTGCCAGATTTCATTCTTTGAGTACCCTTTGGGTTACTTCCTGCAGACAGTGGAGTTTGGCTGTATAAAGAACAAATGGGACATTTCTTTATAATTTCCTGGGTTTGTTGCCAAATGATGGAAAAATCATTTTTTTCAAACCTTTGCTTATTGACATGATGCTTTTATAAAATTCTGAGATCACCAGCAAATTTCCTATCAACAGTTGATCAATTTTTTATTAGATTGCACTAGATTCACAAGATCCTTGTGCTAGAGGATCTTGCAGACCCATATGGGATCAGATGTATGATATATATATATATATATGGGATGATTCCTATTCCTGATTATTTCTTGTAAATGAAAAATAATAAAGTCAATTCTGTATCATCTGATATAAACTCAATATGAAAAACAACTCTTTTTTTTCTTTTTGTTTTTTTGAGACAGGGTTTCTCTGAAGCGATAGAGCCAGTCCTGGAACTTACTCTGTAGACCAGGCTGGCCTCGAACTCACAGAGATCCACCTGCCTCTGCCTCCCAAGTGCTGGATTAAAAGCATGCACCACCACTGCCCGGCAAGTTTAATTTTTTTTACTCTGTTTATGTAGTAAAAAAAATCCATTCTAAGATAATACCTTCCCTCTGTATTAATATTCTTGTAGGAGAATGCATAGAGAGTAAAATAACCAGAATGCAATCAAGCTTTGAATCCAAATGATCCATATGTACATCCTGTTATTTCTTTTCCACCAAAGCCAATTCTCTCTCAGCTTTGTCTGATAGTTCTCTTGGACTATTTAAGTCCTTGTCACCATCTAAGATTTTGAACTAATTACTGAGTTCATCATTTTTTACCCCAATAGTGGACCATAGATAGGAAATGTCTCCTAGCATCTTTGAGAGTCATTAAGATTCTATAATCAGTCTCTCCTAATTTGCACTTCCTGGGGTCTAATTTTTTGTAGACCTATTTTATATCTTAAATAATTAGTAGAATTTCCTTTTTGTATGTTTTTCAGGAGCAATTTATAATCCCCAACAAGCCAAATTTTTCTTTACTTCTTCAAACATTCTTTCTAAAGTATCTATATTTGAACCAGTTTGTAAAATGTCGTTTTGTAATGGTAAACTATAGATTCAGGAAATTGCTTTCATATAATTTCTAATGGCTGATATACAAAATATTGGCACAGGGTGTGGCTATTTAACATTCCCTGTGGGAGAATCTTCTATTGATATCTCTTAACAGGCTGAGAATTATTATAAGTAGGCACTGTAAAGCAAATTTTTCTCTGTCTTTTTCTTGTAAAGGTATAGTGAAGAAATAATCTTTAAATCAATAACTATAAGAGGCCATCCTTTAGGCAATGGAGAAGGCAAAAGAATGCCAGACTGTGGAGAGCCCATTGGCTGAATTACCTTATTAACAGCTCTTAGATCTATTATCATTCTCCATTTTCCAGATTTCTTTTTAATAACAAATACAGGAGAATTCCAAGAGCTTGTTGATTCTTCAATATGCTGAGCATTTAACTGCTCCTATACCAGCTGTTCTAAAGCCTTCAGTTTCTCTGTTGCTAAAGACCATTGCTCAATTCATACCAGTTTGTCCAGAAACCACTTTAAAGGTAGAGCTGTTGGTGCTTTTGGAAGATCAGCAGTTGTTGTACCCTGTTCTTGTACAACCTGGATGCCTAGTGACTGTTCTTTATAATACTTTCTAATATATTTCCCATAAACATACATTAATTTATGGTTTGCTTCTAAGATTGGAGGAATGTTAAGTTGAGTGTCCTATTGCTGTAACAAATCATGTCCTCACAAATTAATTGCCATGTTAGCCACATATGAATTTAATTTTCCTTTCTGTCCTTCTGGTTCTATACATTTGACCCATATCACACTTTGCTTTACCTGAGATAAAGTTCCAATCCCTAAAAACTGAACATTTACATCCTAAAGAGGCCAGGTTGGATGCCAAGATTCTGATGAAATAATTGTTGTATCTGCGCCGGAGTCTACCAGACCTTCAATGACAGTGTCATTCATTCATATTTTAATTTTGGTCGGTTTTATCCTGAATTTTTTGTTCTTTCTTCTATAGCTGTTCTATCATCCAGAACAGCATGGTTTCTTACAATAGGCATTAGGTTCTTTAATTGCCCTGAAAAGGAGTTTTCTCCATGGTGATAGGAAATGATGGAACTGAATTTGGCATGGGGGCCTGTAAGAGGCCCCTCAAGGTGTTTCCCAATGGCAAAGGGTTACCTTAACTGTCCTTTGTTGATCTACATTCATTAGGGTAATGCCTACCCTTGTGATACCTTCTGCATAATACAGAATCAAGGGGCATTCTGTTTGCATTATGCTTAGAAGAATCATTGTTTCTAGGAATGCTTTGTTTACAATCCCTTTTTAGGTAACCTTGTTTGCCATGATTGAAATACTTGACAGATTTTTCTTCAAACCTCTGGTAATCCCCTCTCCTATCCAACCATCAGCACAGCCATGAGATTCAATATTGATTGTACCTCAGATCCATTCCTCCAAGGGTGCTAATATGCTGTTCATGGCCTAATTATCCTTTTGCATTGTGCATTAGCATTTTCAAAAGCCAGAGATTCAATTATTACTTGTCTAGTTTTTGAATTTGGTATCATTCTATTTACTGCTGAAGTCGATTTTTCTAAGAAATTCATGAAGGTTTCCTTTGGGCCATGTATGACTTTAGTAAATGATTCAATCTTCTTGCCTACTTCTCCAGTCCTGTCCCAAGCTTCTAAAGCTGCTATATGGCATAAAACCAAGGTGTAGTCATCATATGGAGATTGTTTTTATATATTAGCATAATCTTCCTCTCTAAGAAGTTGGTCTTGGGAGATTGCCATACCTTTAGCCCTACTTCATTGTTCAATGGTCTTAGCCTCCTCTTTCTACTAGGTCCTCCATTGTAATTAAGGACCAGGTTTCAAGACTGCTGTAACCAAGGCTGACCTCAAGTTTAACATCTGCTTCACAAAAGGTGAGTGCATGCCATATGAGACTATCACTTCTTGAATCTCCTTAAATCTAGCATTTCCACAGGAGTCCATTCCGCTTTTGCACATCCTTAGGGATATCTATCATTTGGCAGTTGTTCCTGTAAGGTTACTGGATAAAGTTGACTGTTTGAAAACCTTAGGCTGTTCCTCTCTAACCTTAAAGTGCAGTGCTTTAAATTCCTCTGTCTGGATCTGAATATCTCTATGCTGTGTTTTAATAAGTTTTTCTAAAACTTGGATCTTAGCACTCAGATTAACCAACTTTTTTTAGTGATAAAGCAAAAATGATAAAATGATGTTATAATTGACTATTTAAATTCCATGTAAATTAATTATCTTCTTATTTAACTGTTCAATTTTCAAACTGTCCAGTGTATTATCATGCAGAGACCTAAGTCCCTCCATTGTAATAGTGTTTTCCTTTTTTTTTTAATGTGGGAAAAAACTTTTTCCTTCCTTTAAGAATTCCCAATTGTCTCACCAAATCTGAGTGCAGAACACAGGAGGTGAACAGCCTGGCTGAGGACAGCAGCAGTTGTTAGCCATGAGCTGAGAGTGGCAGCCGCATGAGAGGGGTCCAGGGGAAACCACTGCCCGGGGGGGAGAGAGAGCCTGGCTGTCTGACAAATGCACATGAGTTTGTGTGGGAGAAGCATGTGTGGCGGGAGCCGCCTGAAGGCAGAGCTAGCCGGTCTAGGGCAGGTAAGTCCTGTGGTGTTTGGAGCCCAGGTGCTTCTGGAGTTTGGGTAGCAGCTGTAGACTGTTGTAGAGAGGCTACAACAGGAAAATCCCAAACTTGCTCAGAGGCTTGGGGAAAAAAGAAACGAAAACCTAGCTGGTGGTGCGGTGACTCTGGCAGGGGCCCCGGCATACAGCTCTGGTGTGTGCCAGTGGCTGCAAAGCCACAGGCAAGAGGCTTTTTCATGAATTTGTGTACTAAAGCTGGGTGCTCTGGCCGTCTCTCCCAAGTGCAGGGGTAGTTGTCCCATGGGAGGTGGGACCAGCTCTCTTGCTGCAGTGACCAGCAAGGGGCAGAGCCAACTCTCTCACGCCAGTGAGGGGTGGAAACAGCTCAGCACAGACCTCCAATTTTGAACTCAAATAGTTCTCATGGCATCCTGTGGCAACATGGGCCATGAGCATCACCATAGACCCCAGGTGCAGCAGGACCATGGGCCCAGCTTGGACTGGATATTGCTATGGCCCCAGTGGCAGCACAGGCCACTCAGACGAGTATGGCCATGGCAGTACTAAGGCCCTTGTACACCAACATGGTGTCAGGGTCTAGACCCTGAGCACCTACTCAGCCTTCAGTGGTAATAGAAGAAGACATGGACATCAACTCTAACCTTGGCTGCTGCTGGGCCACAGACCCAGATATGGCCCTAGGCAGCCACCCAGGCCTGGATGACACCATGATCACATGTGGCAGTGCAGGCCACCCAGACCAGCATGACCCTGGTGGCAGCAAGACCCTCCGACACCAATATGGCCACAGGTCATGGCCTAGACCCTGGGGCATCTGTGTGGCCTTTAGTGGCACTACAGGCTACAGATATCAACACAGACCCCAGTTTAGGTAGGACCACAGACCTAGACATGTTCCTTGTCTTAGGTTTTTATTGCTTTGAAGAAACACCATGACCATGGCAACTCTTATAAATAAAAATATTTAATTGAGGCACTTGCTTACAGTTTCAGAGGTTCGGCCCATTATCACCATGGTAGGGAGCATGGAGACATGCAGGCAGATGTGGTGCTGGAGCTGAGAGTCCTACATCTTGACTCAGGGGCAACAGGAAGTCCACTGATTTACTGGACAGTATCCTGAGCATAGGAAACCTCAGAGTCCACCACCACAGTGACACACTTCCTCCAACAAAGCCATACTTCCTAACAATGCCACTCCCTACAAGCTTATGGGGGCCGAATACATTCAAACTAGAACGGTCTTCATCAGTGACTTGGGTTCAGATGCTACCATGGCCCCAGGTGGCAATGCAGGCCTCTCAGATCAACATGGCTCCAGTGGCAGTCTAGCCCTTGGACACCAACATGGCCCCAGGTGGTAATCCATACCCCTGGCATTGGCATGGTCTTCAATCGTAACAGGAGCTACAGACATCAACCCAGACCCTGGCTGTGGTAGGGTATGGACCCAGACAGGGCCACCAGCTGCAGCCTGGGCCTGGATGTTACCTGGGCTCCTTGTGACAGCACAGGTCATTCATATCTGTATGGCCCTGGCTGCAGCATGACCCTCAGATCCCCACCTGGCCTCAGAGGACAGCCCAAACCCACAGTATTTGCACAGCCTTTGGTGGTATCATGAGTCATGATTATCAGCCCAGTCCTGGCTGTTGTAGGGCCATGGACCCAGACATGGCCCCACATGGCAGCACAGGTTATCTATATTAGCATGGCCCTGGTGGCAGTGTGGCCCTCGGATACCAGCATGGACTCAGGTATCTGACCAGACCACAGTCATCCGCATGGCCTTCAGCAGTTACTAAATCCATAGACATCAACACAGACCCTGGCTGCTGCAGGGTCACAGACACAGACACGGCCCATGGCAGCAGTTCAGGCCTTGATGTCATCATGCCCCAGTGGCAGCACAGGCCACTCAGATCAATATGGCCCATTGGCTGCATGACTCTATGACAGCAAAATGGCCCTAGGTGGTGACCCAGACCCCAGGCAATCCTATGGCCCTTGGTGGTAACATGGGTCATGGATGTCAACATAGACTACAGCTATGATAGGACCACAAACCTGGATGTCATCCTCGTCCCTGGTGGCAAGCAGGCCACCAACATCAACCCATTTCTCACAGCCCCCATCTCTTCAAATCTGCCTCTTATCA
Organism: Ondatra zibethicus; assembly: GCA_004026605.1. Lineage (NCBI taxonomy): Eukaryota > Metazoa > Chordata > Mammalia > Rodentia > Cricetidae > Ondatra > Ondatra zibethicus. The sequence continues at coordinate 84,623 of PVIU01006740.1, forward strand.
TAGCTCGTGAACCACTCTGCCTCTCTTTCTCCCCCATTTCTCCACTGTACACTTGCTCATCATAACCCTGAGAACCCTGGCTGCCCCATGGGTGTCTTTTTGCCCTCTTGAGCCACATCAGGTATAATTTTGACTTAGTTAAATACAAACTACGTTTGCAAGTGTCTCCTGGGATAGTTATGTTAGGCATAATTATAACCTGGTTATTGTTTTCATTTGGAAATCAAGCATGACATAAGGAAATATGATTGTGTTACAAGTTGACAAGGGGTGAACTGTGATGGTTACTTTGGCTGTCAAAATGACTACGTCTGGAATTAACTAAAATACAAAAATGACGGGTCTGTGAGGGATTTTTACTTAATTAAGTCATTTGAAGTGGAAAAACAGAGCTTCAATCCAGGAAGATCCATCTTTAATCCAGGCCACACCTTCTGCTGGAACCTTGTATAAATACACAGAAGGAGGAAGCCTTACTCTTTGCCTGATTGCTCGAAGGCAGGTTCCTTCCTTCATTGGCATTAGATCTACTTCTTTGGCATTCCAGTGTATACTGTAGACCAGCTGAGACAGACAGCTGCGTGCACTGAACAACTACTGGATTCTTAGACCAAAGCCTGTCAGGCATTCTAATAAGCCCCTTCTATCTATATCTATCTATGAAAGATTCATTCTATAAGTTGATACTCTAACCACAACTAATACAACTGTCTCTGTTTCCTGAGTATGGGGATAGTTTGGTTAGCTGTTGCATGTCTTTGCCTTTTTCTGTTCATTCTACTTTTACCCAATGCTGCCCCAGCCCCTCCCCTTGTTCTTATCATCTCCCTTCTATTTACTTTCTCCCTTTTCTATTTTCCTCTGCTGTCCTAATATTAATTGATAGTCTTACCCTGTTTGCTTCTTTTATGAGCATACCCCGGTGACTGATAAGTCAGCACACACAATAATATCCATGTCCCTTTATCCTATAACAAGTACTAGCATTGAAGGGCCAGGCGTTTTACACTGCTTGGCACTGTGCTTTCACAGTAGGCCTGTCCCTCAGGCGTGCTGACTTCTGCAGAGAGCATTCCTCTCTGGGAGCAGTATAGGGTATTGAACTGGTGCCTAAGCTTGTGGGTGGAGGGGCTACTGCGATGGACCCCAGCCTGGCAGAGAGAAATGACACCTCAACTCTACTACAAGCTGCTCCACCAAAACACTGCACGTTCTTCCGCTGAAGGGATTATGGGTGGTTAAACAAGAATTCAGCCAGCATCCTAACCCATATACGCAAGTCCCAGTGCAGAAACTCAAGGGCTACAAAGAGCCAAGTTGACAGGATTGCTCCAGAAATTACTAACCTCACAGCCATGACCTCTAACCAGAGCGAACCAGGTAAAATCCCTGACAAAAATGTTAAAAGAATGATGATAAAGGTTAAATAAAATCAAAGGTGACCCAGATAAACTCCCGAATAAACTAGAAAAGAACACAATCAAACAACTGAATGTAGTAAGGATGTCAACACAGGCCATGAAAGTGAGTTCAACAGAGAACTAAAAATACTAAAAAAAAATCAAACTGAAATGTTGGAAATAAAGAGCCCAATAAGTGAAGAAATTCAGCCACTGAACCACAAGAGTAGAATGGACAGAGTGGAAGGAGTAGAACATTAAGTTAGAACATTAAGACAATGGCAAAGACAGATTAATAAGAAAGCAAAGAGAACACTCAAGATCTCTGTGACACCATTACAAAGTCAAGTCTACAAATTACGAATGCAAAAGGAGAATTGTAGGCAGACTTTTCTGTCCCACTATCTGCTCCCTAAATAACCACACAGAGACTTCTTAATATTAGTTATATGCTCACCCGATAGCTTAGGCTTGTTTTTAGCCAGCTCTTATAACTTAAATGAACCCATTTCTATTAATCTATGTGCTGCCCTGAAGTTCCTTTACCTCATGTTTGTACTTCCCATCCTGCTTCTCTGTGTCTCACGGCGTCTCCTCAGACTTTGCCATTCTTCCCAGCGTTCTCTCTGTCCTGAAAATCCTGACTAACCATCAACCAATCAGCTTTTCATTAACAATGAGTGCATCTTCACAGTGTACAGAAGGATGATTTCACAGCAGAGAATGTCAGAATAAATGCATAAAAAACATTCAGTAAAATCAAACCACAACATTCCCCGAATCTAGGGATATCCAGCTACAGGGGGAATTCGGATTGCCAGCCAAAGCCATGAAAGACCTTCCCGTGCCATACTGCAGCTGAAACACCAAGCAGCCAAAGAAAGCAAGCTTATTGAAAACTGAGAGAATCACCAAGCCCCGCATAATGGTGAAGCGGCCAGAGCTGCAGCAGGTTTCTCAATAGCAACTTTAAAAGTCTCTGGAGCACAGACCGACATATTCCAAACAGATACTGGGACAAGCAGTAGAAGTTGACCCAGATTGCTACAGCTCATAAAGCATGTTTCTCAACTAAAGGAGAAGAGAAAATTTTCCATGTGGAAGACAGTAAGCTCATGGCTACTCATTTCCATATGTTAATTTTGTATTCTGTCATTTTGATGAGAGTTGCTCATCAGCTCTGGTTTTATGGTGGACTCTTTAAGGTCTCTTTGATATGGAGTCATACCATCTGAAAACAAGACAGTCCTCCTTGCAGGCAGCAAACAGATGGACCATGTTTTAAGTTCAATATTCCAGTTCATATCTTTTGATTGGAGAATTGCGACCATCTATATTCAGTGTTTGTAGTAAAAAGTGTATATTAAATTCTGTCATTGCATATTAAATTCTGTCTTTTTTTGATTTTGTAATGTCTAATGCTTTCCACATTTTCATTCATTTATTTGCTGTTCTAATGTGGTTTATTATTTCCTGTGCGCTCATGGAAGTGTTCATTTATCTCTCCTGTGGGTAGGATTCCTTTGAGGGTCTTCTGATAGCTGTGATCCACCCAATTGGTTTCCTTGGTGTCATTTTAGCATGTGGGAAATTTCTTTACACTATGTGAATATATGTTGCTTTGATTGGTCTAATAAAAAAGCTGATTGGCCAATAGCTGAACAGGATAAAGTTAGGCAAAAGAGTCAAATTGAGAATTCTGGGAGGAAGAAAGGCGGAGTCTGGAGTCTTGAACAGACACAGAGAAGCAAGAAGGACATGCCGTACTGAGAAATGATATTAAGTCACATGGCAAAGTGTAGATAAAAATATGGATTAACAAAAGTGTAAGAGTTAGTCATAAGCCTGATGGCTGAGCATTTATAATTAATATTAAGCCTCTGTGTGGTTACTTGGGAGCAGCTTGTTGGACAGAAATTTCTGCCTACATTAGCCTCCTGACTGTAACTGTCATGGAGAGACTTCTCTGTCTGCATCTGTCTAGGTTCTAAATTGTGCTTGGGCTTGCATATCTATTTCTTTCTCTAGGAAATTTGGACTACAGTGTCATTGAATGGCCTTTATTCTTATCTCAGGTCCTCTTCTCTACTGGGCTCTTGAGTTCTGTCCTTTATTGGCTTCTCGGGGTGCGCAGGTGTCACGGCCACACTCTTTCATTCTTTCTGTCATTGATGTTTGAATGCTGCCCCTCATCAGCCTTGCCCTCACCCTCCTGGTCCTCCTCCTGCCTGGTGGCCTCTTGGTGATGTTTTCCACTGTGCTTTTTATTTGGTTCATCGGGTTTTCATCTACAACCTTTCTAGTGATTTGTTTTCTTTCTAAATCTCTATTTTCTTGCTGAATTTTTCTTTGATGTTGCCAGTTTTTAAATCCATAATCACTGAGTTTTCTCACATATTTTGGTGACTTTTTAAGTTTATGTTGCTGACTTTCCTCTCCAGTCACTAACCATTTTTACCAGGAAAATCACACACACACACACACACACGCATGCACGTACACACACACACACATGCATGCACACACACACGGGCACACACACACTCACACACACATTCACATATACACACACACATACACACACGTACACACACACGCACGCACACATACACACATGCACACACACACGCACGCACACAGTCACTCACATAAATAGGACTTGAAATCAAGCAGAGAAGAGAGTGTGGGGAGGAGGATGGAGACTATTGGGAGGAGATGAGAAGGAAAAACTTGAGTGAGGATGGGGTAGGGTGTGTGGGAGACTGGGAGAGAAGGTAAACATGTTCAAATTACCTCATATATTTGAAATTATCTTTATGAAACCCACACTATGTACAATGAATATACGTTAGTAACAAAAGCAAAAGAACAAAGCAAACCAACCCAAGGGGGAGGCTTTCTATAATCAGTGCAGAGCAGATTCTAAACTATATTGTTTACAAAACAGCATTGTTTCCTTTTTAAAATAACAGTAGGCATGGAGCTTGGGAAGACTAGATCAGAAACAGCAAAAGACTGAGATGGAAGGGATTGAGGACAGGGAAGGAAACAGACGGAGGTGGGATCTATATGTTTTATAGTTTTGATTTTGGTACCAAAAATTGCTTATTGCATTAAGAAGAAGTCAGAGCTGAAGTGTGGCAGGATAGCTCAGTCGATCACTGACCCAGCATGGCAAGGCCCCAACACCACACAAAATAAAATACAGCAACAATGACAAATCAACCTCAAACTTGAATACATGGAAAACGTGAAACCTGTCTGTCAAATTGCCGATGGAAGTGTTCCTGTGGCAATCCACTCTTACAGGACACATATCAAGGATGAAAAGACCCTCAGAATACGAACTGGACTTGGAAGAATTCTGTCGAACAAGAATGTAGCAAAGAGCCCGCTCATAGTGGATGCTGGTTACACCTGGGAGGAGCGGCGGAGTCTCTGTTCCCAGGTCCGCCACACGGGGGCGCTCGCTGCCTCCTCATCTTTCCTGAGCTTCAGGGATCTCCGCAGCCCCGCCACCTTCTTCCAGGTTCTCCTAGCGGTCTGGACAGTGATGGATTTGGATGGGTGCAGTTTTCCTTCTCAGTGGCCACCAACTCGTTGTTAACTGAGGACCCGATGCTTCACTGGAGGGGATGTCTGGTTGGCAGGGCCGCGTACAAGGGGCAGGTCCTGGTGTCACTGAGCACCTGCCTTTGTCCTGAGATCTGTCTTCCAGCCTGGAGCAATTCGGGAGATACAGCAGTCAGGCAGGAAAAAGTCCCACCCCCAACTGCTTTTATCACCAGCCACGATCCTGAAAGAGAGAATGCAGAAAGAACAACAACCTTTCTCTCTTTCCCCAAACTACAAGAAACCACAAGACCCTTCCTTCTCTTGTATTTCAGTTGAGTCCCCTGCACTGTCCTTGTGCGGTGCTTTGCCCCAATGACTCTTTCTTTTGTTTTTGAACATTTGCACAGCTTTGATGTTGTCATCTTGCAGTTTTTTAAGAAAATGACTGCTGTTACAGAGAGCCGAGACTCTGAATTCACCCTGTCCTGGGTTTGATTTCTTAGGGTTGCCGAGAAAACGGTGTGGTGTGATCTCAGACCAGCAGCCTCACCTGAGTTTTTGCTGTCTTCAGCTATGAACGGGAAAGCTAGAGCACCTTTTCCAGAAAGTTGTCTGTGGAGCTTTGAAAACACACCTTCACTATGAGAAACGTCATACTAAAACAATTAGGAATTCCAGGGTGTTTGTTGCGGTGACAGCCACAAGCGCCAACCAGGTCTCCCTCACTGATCTCCGCAAGGGCTAATTTTGAAGCAAGTCCTCACTCTGCCGCTTCATTTGGGAAGACAATGTGAAAAATAATCACTCTCTTTTAAAACATTATTGGGGAGACTTTAGGGAGAGACCAATACTGGTGCTCAGCTCACTTTCCAGTTCATGGAATGGTACATCCCACATCTACAGTAGGTCTTCTCAACTCAACCCAGTCTAGAAACTTCCTCCCAGATGTGCCCAGAGGCTTGCAACCATGGTCATTCTAAATCTCATTGAGTTGATGCCAGTATTAACTAACCCAGTCCAACTTGTCCCGTGTCAACTTGAAACCCAAACCCCTTGTCCCTGTAGGCTTGGTCATCTCATATTGCAAAATGTATTCAGTCCAGCTTTAAAGACCGTGTGGCTGATAAGTTTCGACATTGCTAAGAGGAGAAAAATCCAAGTCTCACCTGAGACTCAACCTCTTAACTATAACCACTTATAAAATAAAAAACAAGTTACAGACTTCTGATTGTGATGGCACAGAGTGACTGTTCCCATTCCTAATGAGAAGATTGGGCCTAATAAGGAAAACTCAGTCAGAAATGCTGCAGGGTAAATACCAAATTCTGCAACTCCACGTGGGGTCTGAGGCTTGTAATAGCATTGTCCTGACTCTAAGAGCCAGGCCCTCTCCAGTCAGTTCCATTTGATGCCTGAAGCTTTCTTTAGCAGACGTCACAAGATTCCGACATCTTCAATATCCTGGGCTTCACCTTCACCTTCACACAGTGGCCTTTCAGGGTCTCCTTGCAGGCTCTGTCACTTACTGTCTTGACTCAGTTGGCTCTCTGGAACTATGGGTACAAGTCTCTATGGCTTTTGCAATCCTGTGTCTTTCATACCTGCTAAACCAGTGCCCTGTGGATGCTGCCACTAAGGTCTTCTGCCATCTCTGGGTGGAGCCTGGGCTCTTTGGATCACAGCGGCACTGGTTTTTGTGTGCTGGTCCTGGGAAACACTTCCCCAAGTTATTCAACCAGGGAACTTCCTATGGTAGCCTCAGTTTAGACTCCTCCCTCTTAAATGAACTGACAACGTCATAGGATGGAGTCTTCAATGAGCAGACCACACCGCAGGGCACCTTTCTTGTCACCCATTGTCACCTTCTCTTTAATGCCATTCATCTCCTTACCAGTCAGAGTTGCTGGCTCGCCTGCTTCTCCGTCTCTGAAACCTTGATCTTACCTGCACATCTTTTCTCACCAAACTTCAGCATCACCCATCTTTCTGATCCACTTTCCTCTTTCTCACTGGAGGCCTTGAGGAGAGTAGTGAGCAATAAGCTTGCCGCAACCCGGTGCTCTCCTGTCTGGAGACTTCCTCTGCAAGACATATCAGCTTACACTCTTTAAATTCAACCTTGCTCCGGTTCTCAGGACATGGGCGGAATGCAGTCAGAACTTCTGCCAGAATATCACACAATGTTCCCTAACCCCTTCCAGAAAGAATGTTTTCCCTAAAGCCTCCCTGGGTCTCTACTGTCCACATTTCTCTCTGTGTTCTTGTCTTCCAGACTCCTATCAAAATGTCCCAATTCAGCTGTGCTTACAGCACCCCAGAGCTTCTCTAGCCTGGAGTTTTAACCTCTTCCACATGCCTCCCACAAACCAGTTCAAAAAGCCTAAGAGCCACATGGTCAGGTTTCTTACAGTAGCACCGCCACCCCCCCATGCCAATTTTGATGAATTAGTTACTGTTCCTGCTGTTGGAACCAAACACCTGAGACAAGCAATTTGAGGAAGGAAGGGTTTGCTTTGGCTCACGGTTCTGAGGGGTACAGTCCACCATGGTGGGAAGGTAAGGTGGTGGAAGAGGTCAGTCATATTGTATACACCATTCCGGATGCTAAGAAAGTGTGTGCTCAGCCATCTTTTTGTCTATCCAGTCCAGGACCTCGGTTCTGCCCACAGTCAACATGGCTCTCCCACCAGATCCAGGGCTGCTCATGGCTCCGGTTCATCTCATGCTGCATCTTTGTCTTCATGTGGAGTTAGAAATCTACCCTGGCAGGCAAGAAGCTACCTAATAGGTTTTCTGTAGTCTGATAATAGGTTTCTTTGCTGGTACAGTAAGCCAGATCAAGCCAAATTGAAAAAATATAACAACAGGTTTATTTGAACAAAGCAACTCCCAGGTGAGTTCTCCAGTCCCGGAGATGGAGGCCGGAGAAGCCACACACCTGAGCTAAAGCAGAGAGATTGTATAGCCTGTAGATGAGGGGTGATGGCATGTCTGCCACAAGCTGGGTTTGTGCCTAAGTGGAATGCTTTGGCAGGGCTTTGGGCTGCTGTTGGCAACAGGGGAGATACAATACTCTCCAGGAATGTGGAACTGGGTTTTTTGTTACCTTTTCTTTGCTGGAGACTCTTTGAGAGGGCAGGGTTGAGAGAGAGAGAGAGAGAGAAATAGGAATGGAATGGGCTTTTTGGATCATGCAGGGGTGAGTTGGAGATTCCAATTGAACACTACCTCAGCAAGATGCCCACCACAGTCCCACCAGAGTGCCACTGTATCTGAACTCACCCCTGGAAATTACACAGGTGACATCAGGAGCAAACACTGTCTGTCTCCTACATCCCACAGGCCTGAGTGCAGTCCTACAAATAGGCTCCCTCCTGCCCCCAGATAGAGAATCTCTGTGTAGCCCTGGCTGTCCTCGAACTAGCTCTGTAGACCAGACTAGCCTTGAACTCAGAGAGATCCGCCTGCCTCTGCCTCCTGAGTGGCGAGATTAAAGGCGTGCGCCACCACCACCGGACAAATAGACATTTAACAAGCATTTGGCTGTGTGAAGCCACGGTAATGCTGGAGGTGGTAATGCTGGAGGTGGTGATGGTTCTAGAAAAGCCTTGCACCTCCCTGTCGTGACCTGCAGAGGGCACCCTAGAGACTGCCTGCCCGGCAGTCATTAAACGGATGAGGGTGGGCCCCAAGGTGGCACCGCAGGTTTTAGATAGATAAGAGTTGAGTTTACTGCTTTCTTCTGGCCTAGAGCCCCCATCACATTGCAGTGGGGCTCTGGACTCTCACCAGATGCCTACATCATGCCCTCAGACCCACCCATCCTCCAGGATTGTGTGCCTAATTTATTCCTCTGTCCATCCGCACCCCCCCACCCCCCAGAACGTTGCACCGACAGAACATACACAAAGAAATGTGCTCTGTGACATGGATGGAAAGCGCTTGCCTAAGACTGCCTGGTGTTGTCACCGTGTGGGAAGCAGAACTGAGCAGAGGTAAGCCAAGCTGAAGGTCCTGGAAGGTGTCCTTCCCCACAGGACAATGTGGATAGTGGAGGGCCGGCTGTCCCAGCTTAGGGTTCTAACCCTCAGCAGGCATGGAGGGCTGTCTGGTGCGAATCACTCATCCCCTGTGCGAGCCTCCGGTCTGAGAGTCGGTTGACAGGGTGCTGGATCTGAGAATTGGTGACAGTGTCCCGGGCCCATTGTCTCAGTTTCCAGACAGTTCCAGACAAGACCAAAGGCAGCTGCTTCAGAGGCCTGCAGGAGAGAGACAGGCTGCTATTTTAAGACAGCCACCGAGCTCTTTTTCGTAGCCTTGGAAGCAGCCGATCGTGGGAAGGGGAAGGGGGGGGTCACGAAGTACCAGGGAGGGTGTAGTGGACGGAGCAGAGGAGGCATGCAGCATCTGCTTTGGCTGATGGGCAATTCAGAACCACAGGGCACACCAGCACCCACCCATGTAATTTAGGTGATACCTCCATGCCACTAGTGGGGAAACTGAGGCAGAGATGTGTGTAAGCAGGGGCTGTAGGGTCAGAGGTCAGAGGTCAAGGCTGCTTTGCTTTGTAAATGACAGAAGTCTTGTTTTGTTTGAGCCGGGGCTGTGTCGGTACGAGGAGAAAAAACTGTAGGCAGACAGAAATAGCAGGTATTTGCTTAAAACATATGGCTGAAGAGCCTGAGTTTGAACCCTGGAACCCATGTCAAAACATCAGCATGGTGGCTCACACTCCCAGAGCTGGGGAGGCAGAGACCAGAAGATCCCTGGGGCTCATTCGTCAGCCAATTGCCTGCTTGGTGAGTTCCAGGCTAATGAGACTCTGCGTTTTTGTTTTTTAAGGTGGTGCTTTAGGAATGACACCCAAGGCTGTCCTCTGGCTGCCACATATGTGAGCACACACGAGTGTATGTGCATGCACACACACATACACACACACACACACACACGACCTACATACATATGTGCACCACACACATAGATCCACAAACAAAACCAAACCTAGACCAGTGACCTCTGTCTCAGCTGGCCCATGAACACATCAAGGTTTGGAGACTTTCTGGAAGGAGTCGAGGCCGTCACCTTTCCGAGGGGCTGGGTGTCCTAGAACATGGGGCAGCCTTTGGTCAGGCCCCACTGATCTGATAAGATCATCTTTTTGGATGCTCCTTGTGTCGTTAAAATGTAAGATACATTGATACTTTTAAAATGTCACAAGGTTTATTGGTCCTGGCCTCCTCTCAGAACCCAGGCTCTCTCCCTCCCCCTCAGTGTTTATTGGATTCATAAATTACAGAGATGGGATAAAAATGCTAATTCAGCAGTGTCCTTCCCCTTCCTTCGCCCAAATGCTAAGGGAAGAGGCATTTTCCCAGAATGCCTCTGACTTCCAGGAACTTTCTAAGTCCTGGGGACAAGGCCTGTGGGGTGCAGCCTTGGGATGGAAGGTGTGGAGGGTTAGAACTGCCCCCCTTTTCAAACGTCTGGTCTGTCTGTCTTTAGTTTGTACTCTCTCTGCTCACCTCCTTCCCAGACACCAGAAGGGTGACCATTCCACCCCACTTGGTGGACATGCTTCCAGAATTTTCTCTCCACCTTGCTATATCAATAACAGGTCACTATTAAAGTGTGGTCACTTATTGGTAGTCTCTTTCAAAGTTAATTTTTAGGGCTCCACTGAAATCAGGACCCATTCTCTTGGGGTGCAGGAAGAAAAGGTGAAGCTGAGGTCACTTTGAGCAGCTCATTTAACTGCGATGTGGACCTCAGAACTTTCCTGTGTGGTCTCGGCTGGCTGGTGCCTGGGTGCAGCACCTGGGATGAAGTCCCACCCTCACAGAGACTGTTTGTAAAATGGCAGCATTGACCCAAACCTCCCTCCATCTTGTGTACTTTACCATGCTGGGTAATGTCAGCTCCCCATGGGATGGCGTACTGGAAGGATCTGAACTTGCCCCCTGTGACAGACACCAGAGACAATCAACCCAGAGCCTGACGGTCCATTCTGGCTTCCAGTTGTGGGGGCTTCAGTCTGCAGCTGTGTGGCCTCTTGTGTTTGGGACTGTGGGAGCTGGCCCATCGCGGGACGGGGCAATGGTGCATGGGAGCAGCCATGCTCAGCTTCAGGGCAGGATATGAATGAAAGAGGAAAACAAAGAGATTGGGGTCTTACTATCCCCACTATGATATCCCTCCAATGATCTCAAAACTTCCACCAAGCCCTCCACACTGAGCCAAGTTGGGGACTTGGCCTGAACACTGGTGGGCTGGTTAGTTTTCTGCCATCTTGAGACAAGCTAGAGTCATCTAGAACAAGGCCGAGGAACTGAATGTCGCAGGTTGGCCTCTATGCAAGTCTGTTGGACACTTTCTTGATTAATGATTCACGTGTGAGGGCCCAGCCCCCTGTGGGCGGTGCCACCCCCAGGCCTATCAGAAAGCAAGTTGAGCAAGCCATAGAGAACAAGCCAGCAAGCAACACCTTCTCCATGGCTTTTGCTACAGCTCCTGCCTCCAGGTTCCTGCCCAGGCTTCCCTCCACAGTGGACTGTAAGATGTAAGGTGAAATAAATTCTGTTCTCCTCAAGTTACTTTTCGTCCTGGTATTTGTCACAGTAACAGAAAGCAAACCAGCTCTCCCCGTGTCACCAGCCTGTGTCTCCTGCCTAACCCTCTCCTGTCCAGGTGAAGCTAGAGGGAGGGGAGAGTGTGAGCAGCCGGGACCATGTCTCGACACACATTCGTGACCCTGGACTACCACAACCCTGCAGGCTTCATCTGAAGATGAAACAGAATTTACACACTTTATTGTATGACTGGAAGACCAGAAAACTGGAGAGACAGAGATTATCTACAGTACATCTGGCCCATGTCTTTGAAAAGTATCTGCAAGATATTTACTGTCCTTTCAAGATCAGGGTTTACCAAGGGCAAGAGGCAACAGACTGGCCGCTTGGCTTAGCTATTAGACTGGAATAGGAGATAATGTTGAAAAAAAAAAAAACACAAGGACTCAGCATCCGATAACATAAAAAAATACCAACAACACATCTAAAGACACGGAGCCACGGCTTGTCCACCTGGATGTAAATGGTTTTAAGGCTGGCCATGGTGGCTCCAACTGCCGTCAGCTTCAGCCAAAGGCTGATTACCTGGTGATGCTTAAGGCAAGTCACACTTTGGTTCAGGAGCCACTAACACTGGATACAGTTGCTAAAGCAGATCTGATGGAAGAGTGCCTGCCTATGACTTTAGACAAACGCCTTCTTGGTTTTGACACATGAGATAGTTCCTAAGGAAACTCCTCCTCAGACTCCGCAGTTGCTGTGAGGAGACAACCTCAGAGAGCTACGCCCCAAAGCCACAGTAGCTGCTCAGGTAACTATCACCGATCCAAAGACAGGCCAAGACTGGGGAAGGTTGGAAGATAGACGGATTTCAGCTTCTCGCCTGCTTCCTACAACTGGGACACACGCACGCTTCCAGCCTATGTTTGGAAATCAAATGTCACTTTTCAAGGGAGGAATCCCAGAAGATTGACTACGTCCTAGAGATTTGCCACCAGAACTTTGGAAAAGGGAGTCCCAGAGAGAACGAAAGCTAGCTAGGGCATCTGGGGACATTCCAGGCCCACGCCGCCGTAGCAGGGTGTAAGTGGTGCTGAGCTGTAATTGTTGAAGGGGAGAAGATGATCTAGTCTGTGTCACTCTTCGTTCTTCTGAACTCACCAAAGCCAAAACTGTGTGACTCCCTGATCCCAGACACTGATCAAGTTACCTGAACCCTTTAAACTCTGCCTAAAGTGGACAATGGCACAGGCCTGTCACTCCAACACTGGAAAGGTGGAGGCAGGAGGGTGGTGAGACCAGGAAGCTGGTCTGTATAGCAAGTTCTAAGACAGCCTTGGCTACATAGAGTGAAACCAAACCAAACCAAACCAAAAGCCCCAAGTCTGTGCTGTGCTGTTGTGGATGGAAGGCTGTTATGTGGCTGGAGCCGGCTCTAAGTGCTGGGTCAGTCTGGTTTGCTGTGGTTAAGACCAAAGGTGCCAGAGGTGCCTTGTGATCTTATTGGGTGTTCTCTGAAGAGTGGATATGAGAGGAGGGCTTTCTGTGGACTGAAGGAAGAGGCTGGGACTCCTCAGAGTGCCCTGGAGAGAAAGCAGCAACTTAGGTGTGGGGGTGCAGGCAAGTCTTTGAGGGTCTTCACTGTGAGGCTATTAGCCACCTCTGGTCCTGGTTGCGGGGTCTTGGGGGAGCTTCTGGCTATCCAGATCATGTAAGGGTCATTTAGACTATTAGTAGCTCCAGTCCTGGCTGGGGGAGCTTGGGGAGTCCCTGGATGTAAGGGTCATTTAGATGACTGGCCACCTCCAATTCTGGTTGTAGAGTATGGTATGGCCTGGCTTAACAGAGAATGCAGATCACTGGGCTATTTATTACCTCCAACTCCCAGCTTTCTGGGTGGAAGAACAGATTTTACATCTTTCCCATTGGAAAGACAATGCTGCGTGCTGACCATTCCTGGTTTCTCTGGAGATCTGTGGATGCCTTTGTGCTGTGCTTCTAACAAAAAGGGAACTGTGAGATCCACGACCTCACTTCTGAGTGCCAAGAAACAATACGGGGGTCATGGAATCTCTCATGCCAAGACTCGCATACCATGCTGGGATGGCTATTCTTGATTGTCAATTCGATTACATCTGGAAGTAACTAAAATCAAAGAAGCTGGGTATACCTGTGAGAGATTTTTTCTTAATTAAAACATTTGAAGTGGAGAGACACACCTTTAACCTGGATCTTTTGGGGTAGGAAGATCCACCTGTAATCTGGGCTGCGCCTTCTGACAGTTTATATAAAGTCATGGGAGAAAGGAGCTTGCTCTTTGCCTGCTTGCTCTCAATGGCCAACTCCATTCTGTTACTGGCATTGGCACCTCTTTGGAATTCTGGTGCTTGTTGAAGACCAGCCAGGACACCCAGCTTCATAGACTGAACAACTACTAGCTTCTTGGGCTTTCTGTTCATGGACAGATTAGCTGTATGGCCTATAAGCCATTCTAATAAATCCTGTGTGTGTGTGTGTGTGTGT